>WNGS01079224.1:0-13003 GCA_020271785.1 Procambarus virginalis | reverse complement strand
AATAATCATGCAGTATATTTTCTACTTTTTTGTCTCAATAAATATACTTGAACTTGAAATGGGGACTTTGACAAGACGCTGTCTATCTTCCTAATCGTTGCCACTAAAGAAGGTGGCCCTCAGGTCATTTACAGTTTAGTTTAGTTCTTATTTAACATTTTCATGATACTTTTATTATCGAGAAAATCATTTTTTTTTTTAATTCCTTAGGTACATCTGCATTAGTGCAGCTACCCTAGACTATATGAAGTGGAGTACAGTGTCAAAAAAGCTAACTAGTTATGCTAGAAAATCCCATCACAAAGGATGGTTAGTCATACAGGCATGTGATAAGCAGTCTGCACTGGCAGATTCCGGATGCATTTTGAGGATATCATCAACACAAGATTGAATAAGGTAGCAGTGGTAATAAAGGTCCCCATCTCGCAGGATGGTTAGTCATACAGGGCCATATGTTTAGTAGCCTGCACTGGCAAATTTTGGGTACATTGTGAGGATATCTTCAAGAATACGAGAGTGAATAAAGTAATTGCAAAGCTCCAGGTACCTCATGCCAACTGGTCTGAAAGGTCTAATAACTGGCATTCAGTGATGTAGTGCGGGAGATCGTGCCGTAGTTCCTGCTCACAGAGTTTGCAACTGGAGTGCTCAGGATTGGGAGATCCGTCACCTGCAGCCACCTGCCACAGGTAACGGTAACCCAACCTGATCCTTGCAACCACTGTGTCGCGAATAACACATTTTTTTATTAATTCATTAGGTACATCTGCATTAGTGCAGCTACCCTAGACTATATGAAGTGGAGTACAGTGTGTCAAAAAAAAACAAAAAAACTAACGAGAAAATCATGACGTTTGATAAATTTGAAAAATAAATTGGGTATAAACGTTTGTATTGAAGTCAGTGCCTAAAAGGTTTGTATAAATCAATAAAATTTATCTGTTACACAATCAATAATCAGTCGTGTGAATTTGGTATATAATTTGAAAGAGGCTTGGAAAAATGTAATAGATGAACAGAGATATTCACCCTTAAGTGCACATAAACCACCTTAAGAGTAATGAACTCTGAAACAATGTTTTAAGGCGATGCAATTATTAAGATAACATACACTGTAGAGTGCAAAGGAAACACTATTATAATTAATTATTAGTATTAATGCATGTTAATTATTACTATTATTTAAACCGTCCGCCGATGGGAGTCCCCCACCAGCTGTGACTGGCAGCGACCAGTGTTGCCAGATTGGGCTACAATAGCGAATTGGGCTACTTTTGAGAGCCCCGCGCTCCCAAATTTTTAATTTCGCTACTTGCTACTTTTTGGGCTAATTTAAAAGCAAGATGTGCTAATTTGGGCTATTAATGTTAAGAATGTACGATTGCGAGTTACATGAAAGTAACTAAGCTATAAATAATTGTAATTAATAATAATTGTAAATATTAATTAATACTAAATAATATTATTTAATAAATTAGTCCCAATTCAATGCAGAGTTTTCTTCCAAGCACAGAAACTTGTAAATATAAATACAAGATAATAGATAGATCGATAAATAAATAGACAACTTTCAAATATTGCACCAAGTAATGGCGAGAGGAAAAAACTAGACAGTATACATTACATTTGAAATTAATAATGGATGAATGGTAATAAATTGGTGTATGTTTGTATGTATACCAGACAAAGTCCATTTAATGGCAGAATTTAGCCATTTTGTGTAAAAACTTTTATATCTCATATTATTAATTATAACAGTAATCGAAAAAAGTCATAGTTTGTATATACAAGAGATGAAACAGAGAGCCATGAGCTAGAGCGATGTGCTGAGTCCATAAGGAGGCGGAGCTTCCAGAAATACCTTCCTGTGATTGGCTGTTGCGGGGAATACCAACTCTTTTATGAATAAAATTTAAACTAAGAAATAGGTCCTTGTGCACAACAACAAGGTTGTTGTGAAAAAGAACAACAATTTCTGTTTTGCACCTGACAGAAATCTCCATCTAACTGAATAATTTACTCGAATAAGAGGGCAGAGCAGTGTATCATTATTTGTGTCAAGGCAACCCCCAATAATAACGTCACAAGTTAGGTAGCCAGCCCATTTTTATATAACATCTGTTATATCCTGCAATATTTAATTATCACTTTATTAACACTTTAAATAATTAACACTTCACTTTTTTGGGTAAATTAAAGTTAAAGCAGAATTCCATAAGCAGGACTGGTGGGCTGAACTAAGATGATTTACTAAGTGGATGGCACCTATAGCTGATCCCTTCCTGTGATTGGCTGTTGTGTGAATGTCAACAAAGAGTTTCTACCAATGATATGCCATTTATTATGCACCCCATACCATCTGTGGGCGGAGCTTGGAACCTCCTACCCGAGCACAACAACCCGCCTTATGGGTTGCTGTTTGGCTATTTATAGTGCGTTGGAAAAAAAACAGATGGCGTTAGTTGTATTTTGTGGGGTAATTTGTTATAAGTGTAATTTGATGTCAACAGATGGCGTAAGCTGTATCTTATGGCCACTGTTGACCTGCCAGTTGATAGTGTTCTTATCTGCCGACAGATGGCATCAGCTGTATTATTATTTTTAATAATATTATTACATTAATAATAATGTATTATTATTACTTTAAACACTGATCTATACGTCTGGTAGCTTATAATAAGGTTTTATACCATGCTGGTATTAGGTAACTAGAATTCTGCAATTACTTTTTTTTATCTACTGTTGAGGATATGTAAGACAAATGTAAGGTTTTGAGGCTAAGTAACGAAGATAGTTACAAGATACGAGCCAGATGGTGTTGAGATTGCAAAAGGGATTATGATAAGAACTTAAGCCAAAAAATCAATGCATAAATGTTCGCAAATATGAGACTGGGATTTATTTCTCGAAAAGTTAGCAATAAAATACGCTTTCTAGTTCTTTATTTTTAAAATTAAGACCAGGGATTCTGTCTAACGAAGCTGCAAGCTAAAACACCGTTATCCTATAATGTTCATCTGTAGCTTGACCCTAAATACTCGTTTATTAAACGAATTTATTGTTAGAGTTCATTAGGAATCAACTTTGTTGAAGGCAGAGTTTCCAACAAATACCTTCCTGTGATTGGCTGTTGCGGGGAATGCCAACGCTTATATGAATAAAATGCAAAATAAGAAATACGTCCTTTTGCTCAATAACCTTGTTGTTGTACAAAAGAACAACAATTTCTGTTTTATACAAGACAGAAATTTCCATCTAACTGAATAATGTAGACCAATAAGAGGGCGGAGGCATTGTATCGCCGATATTATTTGTGTGAGGCAACCCCACTGATGACGTCACAAGTTAGGTAGCCAGCCCATGTTTCTGTAACACCCGTTACATCCTGCAGTATTTAATTATCACTATATTAATACTTTTAAATACTTAACATTTCACTTTTTAGGTAGATTAAAGTTGAAGCAGAATGTCATAAGCAAGGATGGTGTGCTGAATAAAGATGATTTATTAAGTGGATGGAGCCTTTAGCTGATCCCTTCCTGTGATTGGCTGTTGTGTGAATGTCAACAAAGAATATCTACCAATGATATGCCATTTATTATGCACCCCATACCATCTGTGGGCGGAGCTTGGAACCTCCTACCCGAGCACAACAACCCACCTTATGGGTTGCTGTTTGGCTATTTATAGTGCGTTGGAAAAAAAGAGATGGCGTTAGTTGTATTTTGTGGGGTAATTTGTTATAAGTGTAATTTGATGTCAACAGATGGCGTAAGCTGTATCTTATGGCCACTGTTGACCAGCCAGTTGATAGTGTTCTCTTCTGCCGACAGATGGCATCAGCTGTGTTATTATTACTTCCGAATTCCCTTTAAACACTGATCTACAAATCCCTTGGCTTATGATAAGGTTTTATACCATTTATGATAAGTATTAGATAACTGGAGTTCCGCAATTACTTTTATTTATCAACTGTTCAGGATATCATCATATAACGTCTGGTTAGGACGTACTGCTCTCGATTGATGAAGATTAAGCCACCCAAGAGGTGGCACGGGCATGAATAGCCCGTAAATACTGCTCTCGTAATATTATTCAGGGGGGTGGGGAACTATCAAGTGAAAGCGCCAAGCCATTACGACTATATAGCACTCGGAAGGGATCAGGATACGGATTTGGGATGGAACGGGGGAAAGGAATGGTGCCCAACCTCTTGGGCGGTCGGGGATTGAACGCGGACCTGTAGGAAACGAGACCGTCGCTCTACCGTCCAGCCCAAGTGGTTAAGCGTAATATTATTAAAACAACAATTTATGCATATAATAACAGCATTTCACACTAAAAATACTTGGATATATTGAAATTTGGTAGTGAATTCCAATCTAGGAATCTCCTATGACTAAACTGTACTTTTTAATCATTTTTATGTACTTACTACTTATTATTAAATTATTAAGTACTTACTATAATAATTAAATGAATTATTTTATTTAATATTTAAATTAAAGGATAAAATAATAGGTAATAATAAATCATTGTGTAGGGGGACAGGCAGCCAGTGTATATATATACATGTTAGGCTTATACCAAGGTCCCACAAAGGTGCCACAAAGGTGCCACAAAGGTGCCAAATTAAAGACTGGGTGCTGCCGGGGCGGGCCCAAGGGCTGCTGGCGGCCCTGGCCAGGCTGAACTTCCGCGCCCTTATAATCACCATTGTTTAATAATCTTCACAGGGAGAAACAACTGTAAATATAGGAATAGTTTATTACAACATACACGGTAAAGAAAACAGCTCGGAAACTAAGGAAATAAAGCTGCCGAAAAGACATTAAAGTCCACTTCAAGTTCAAGTATGTTTATTGAGACAATAAAAAATACATTTCAAAGAGAGAGTAGCTTAGGCTATTTCTACCCCCCCCCCCCTTCTACATCAAGTCCCTCAAGGGGCGCACAAATTCAGTGAGTACAAATACACAAATCACAATACAAGAATCCCATTTAACATAGCAGGTTAAAATAGGAAGCACAGCATATAAGTGTTACAAGGGAACAAGTGAGAAGGCGGTGGAGGCCAAAACCGGAATTGCACACTGATTTTAATGCAGATATGTCGTGATTATCATAATATTAAGATGTTAAGGCACGAAACTAGTAAGTACAAGAACAGAACCTAACGATGCCAGTACAGAAGACACTGTTCAACATAACAGGCCAATTACACCTGATTAATCTTTGTATAATAGGAGCTGCCTTGTATGGGCCAATGGGCCTTCTGCAGTTACCTTTATTCTTATGTTCTTATGTGCTTCGTCTCCCATTTATCCCCTATGTATCCCCCTTGTTTTTACCTTTATCACCTAACCCCGTACGGGTATAAATGAACGAGTCCTGTAATTTCATTTCACTTGAGAATGAACCATGGAGGTTCGAAACGTTGTGGAAATTGTATAAATAAGTGTAATACATTCTATAGTAATTCACTTTTTTTCTCCACCTTGAAATAACGAAAATGAGTTTTGGAGAACTCCTCTTTCAGCTAAGCCCTGATGCTAGGAAAATAGTTAGAGGGATAGAAACCCTGAACCAGAAGATAGTAAATACTGAATATGCGGTCATATTCAATGAGACATGTTTAAAAGAAAACCTGCTGCCAGTATACATCAATATATATATGTGTGTATGTGCAGAAATAATATTAATAAAACAATTAACATCGTGTAGTGTACTCTATATATCAAAATATATTACTTTGAAACCCATATCATTCACTAAAAAACAAAATTGGGCTACTCTTATTACAAATTCGCTACTTTTAGGCCGCCAGCTCGCTACTTTCCGCAATTTGGACCAGGCAACCCTGAGCTGCTCGGTGTTATGGTTAGTGCGAGAATGTGGTGTGGGTCAGTGTGGCTCTGGTGCTACTTGTGTACTGGCTGTGTACTGATCTTGCCGTAAGACATCCTTTATCTTCCTAGATTATTAAAATGTCTGGTTCATATAACGCCCTGTGTTGATCTTGTCGTAAGACATCCTTCATATTCCTAGATTATTAAAATGTATATCGTCCTGTGTTGGGCAAGGTGTTCAAGCACCTCAAGGGCAACAGAGGTTTATTTATTTCTTTATATGTATACAAGAAGGCATATTGGGTTTATGAGAGTACATCTTGTCTTGAAGTTATCTTGAGAAGATATCAGGGCTTAGCGTCCCCACGGCCCAGTCCTCGACCAGGCCTCCGTTTTGTTACACATCCCCAGGAAGCAGCCTGTAGTAGCTGTCCAACTCCCAGGTACCTAGTTACTGCTAGGTGAACCGGAGCATCAGGGTGAAAGAAACTTTGCCCATTTGTTTCCTCTTCCACCGGGCATCAAACCTGGAACCTTAGGACTACGAATCCCGAACGTTGTCCACTCAGCTGTTGGGCAGGATACAAAATTGACACAAAACTCTAATTTGATTGTAGTGCTGTATTTTTAACTACTGTACTGTTAAAGTTAACATGTTTGTACATGTTAGGATTTTGTTAAATTTTGCAGATTTGTATGTGAAATGAACTGGCTTGCAAAAATACCACATGCTCTCTTGAGGTCTGGCTGTCGTTTTTCTATCCCGGCGCACTGCCAGACTTCCCGATACCTCGCTTCTACTGTCACACTCCCACCGGGTGAGTATCCACTTACGGCAGATTTTGGTGAGAAAGAATTAATGCACAAAATAAGAAATATTGTCTTAAAATTATAAATGTTCTTGCATAATACTTATTGAAGAATTGCATAATACTTATTGAAGAATTTTGTTAGTAGCATGATTCACAGTACAGTACTACTGCACATAACATTATTGATCATTTTTCACTAGATAATAATACACTGTAGTACTCAGATATCAAATTTGTTAATACATCTAGTAGACTACAGTGTGGTATAAATGAATTAAGATTTGTCTAAAAGTTAATTTTGAAAATAGGCACTGTACATGTAATATTTTTTAAACTAAAATTAGCACAATAGGATTAGTTAGCTGAATTAAAATATTTTAATTTTGGTATATATACTATGAAGTTTTTAAGTGTACTAGGTGATAAAATCTTGAGTCACATGGTACATACAGAGGGAGTTATGTTTTGACGAAAGCTTATAATTACTGTAGTGCACTTATTTATTCACAAATATATTAAAAACAACGCTACACAAATATAAACATTTACAAAGTTTTCAAAGGGTTCCAAACAGCAACAGACCATTAGATCAGACCAACAAATTAGACTAAGACTAAGACCAACATTAGACTAAGTTGCTGATGGTTATAAACATAGATGATTGAAGATTTGATGAATGTCTAAATTCAATTTAAATGCTTTTATTGTACCTCTCCATTATCTAGTATCTCCTGTTAAGCTGTTCCCTAAGGTTTGGCACTTGATTAATTAAGTAGTATTTAGCGGTATGTGATAGAAATCGTCTTTCTGTAATTTTAAAACCATTACTACAGTACTTCAGAATCATGCTAAGAATCCTTACTCAGTAGGTGCAGGTAGTTGTTTCTCCAGATGATGCACCATGTGATTTTGGATTATTGTTTCTGTAAGTTTTCCCAACTGCTGATGTCAAACTTATAGGTTGATTATTACATAGCTTAGATTTGTTATGCTTCTGCATGTGGAATACATTTGCGTGTTTCCTCATTTGTGGAATTATTCCTGTCTTGACTGATTTGTAAAAAATTAGTCAAGTTTTTATAATTTTGTCTTTCACTTGCATTACTATTCTTGGATAGAGTTTGTAAGAGCCAGGTATATTATTTGTCATGGTTTTATTTTGCACTGTGAACAAATCTGATTTATTAATGATAAAGCTGTGAAAGTTGTACAATTAAAACAATATCAAGACCACAAAGTGTCTAAAAGCTTTTTTTTTCTTTGATGTTCCATTCAGCTGCTCCATAAGGTAAGATGATCACTGACTGGAAAGCCATCAAAGGAAAGTTTTCCATAATTATAATTACAATTCAATAACCCATTCTCAGGGAATGGTCAGGGAGCAGACCATTCGGCTGCTCCCTGACCTTATGTTGCATTTTAATGGAGACAAATACAGTAGTGCACTTGTTTACCCACAAATATGTTGAGCTTGACTATCAGTCATAGACTTGTCAATTAATTATAATGGGGAATTTTGTAAAATTAAAAAGATATGCCCTGTAACCCCAACAAAATGATAAAAAGCTATTTCCTGCAATATCCATACTGGCTTAACACTTTATGATACTTAACTTACTTGAGCTATTCAATTCAGCTGTTCCATTATATATGATTTATACTGTACTTAAAAGATTAACTCATGTAGTCGACTGGATGGCATTCTTGCACTGGCATCACAGGGAAGTTTTTAAAATTTGAAATTTTAAGGAATGATCTAGTGGCCGAATTTGGTCTATTGTCTAAAGAGATTCATTATAGGGAGGTGCCACTGTGTATGTATTTGGCTAAAGATTTTCACCATCTCAGACATTATAAAATTAACAAAGAAAATTATTTATATATTTTAAAGATTTTATAAACATTGAATTTTTTAATTAGGAAGTTTCTTTCAGATATTGAATTTCAAGAGTTGAAGAACAAATTGGAGGAAGATGGGGTGACCCTGATCGATGTTCGCACACCCAGTGAGCTTGTCACAGATGGAAAAATTCCTAAATCCAAGAATTTAGTATGTATGTATGAAAAGAACACTTGCAGTAATGCTAAAACCTTTGTGAGTGTGTTCTAGTTATAAATTTGTAATTATATTTCTGGTACATATCCAAAGGTGTTATAACTAGTTTTGGCACAGTATGGAATGAAATATAAGACACTAACTCTTCAAATGATTTAGGATATGTACTGTAATAAGATTGTTTTGTTAGCAAATTGGTGCTTTCAATGTTTCATAATTTCAAATTTTATTCTAACTGAATACACTATGATAATTTTTACAATAATTAAAAGTTATGAATTTATATATATATATATATATATATATATATATATATATATATATATATATATATATATATATATATATATATATATATATATTATATACAGTATTTCTTCATATTAATTTAAAGTAAAATTGGAGAGAAACAGTATGTCATATTTAAAGGTAATTGCCTATAGTGAAATGCATAACAGTATTTAATTCATTTTTGCAGGAAGCTTCATTTCATAAGTCTGTATATGTAATGCCTTTAAAGTGACTATCACATAAGAACCTGTCTAAAAGCATGAATTAAATAAATAAATACAGCTAATCCAAGGTATACCTACTGTAAATTAAATGATAAAAATTGTCATTTTTTTAAATTCTAAGTTATTGCTGTATTTTCAGTACAGATGCTAGGAGTTAAGATCCTTATCCCTGAAGAGGATTTTGCAAAACAGCTTGGGTTTTCCAAACCCAAATTGGATGAACCTGTTGTTGTTAGCTGTTTGGGTGGTATTCGTGCCAGAACTGCTCAGCTGGCAATGATGGGAGTTGGATACACCAATGTCAGGTGAGAAGACTTGCTTTCTTAGTCAACTTTCAATGCAGTGAGTAACATTTGTAACATTTTAATGAACTGTCTTGTCCGTTTTGAGGTTGCTCATGCTGCCACTTTCTAAGGTATAGCCTGCTGTGGTATTGGAAAAGAATTATACAGTCATGCAGGACAACATATGCACTGGTGCTATAGATATCATATTTGATTGTCCCTTCAGGGTCATATAAGATGGTAGGGAGACACTGGAGATATAATCATAGCCCCCTTTTCCTTGTTATGTAACAGGGTGAGCATCCAAGGCAAGCTGTGGCTAATAACCAATTGCCACACTTTATTTACCTTTGCTGACCACCACCAGGTGGCAGGACTGCACATAGGCCCAGCTTCATGTGTGTATTTACAGTAAGATTGTAGAATGGACCAGTTTTTAAGAATTGACCTGCTTTTTAATTTGGTTTGTATCTTGGAATCCTAGAAATGTATTCCAGTTATTAAGCTGTTGTCACAGTACACTGAAGTGAGGTGTTGTTATAGGTCTTTTGAGTGTCCCTTGTACATTATGGTATAATTCTTAGGTTTTCTGGGCAAATAGTTGCTTTTGGTGACCAGTGGTGGGCTTTCTCTTTGAGTTAATACCACTGGAAGTACAGTGCTCTCCTATGGAAGCAACAGCGGAGTTCATTTGTTCAAGTTTCTGGTTCATTAGGCCAAGTCATCTTTTCCTCACTATTGCAAGTGGGGTTCTGGCTGATTTGTGAATAAAAAATGTTTCAAAAATCAAAATGTGAAAAATGTTTCACATTTCAAAAGTGTGTACTTAGCTCGGGAAGGAGCCGAAGGTCTTGGTTCGGAAGTGTTATGGAGTGTTTGCGTATACAGACTTGCTACTTTAACTAGAGTAAGGATAAATTTCAGCAGTTTACATGCACACTTAATGAAATTTTGCTCATGATTAAATCTTTAACAACTATACATTTCTTTCCTGGTAGGGTGTATGTTGGATCATATGAAGATTGGATAGAAAAAGGAGGACCCGTGGAATATCCTGAGCCAGAAACACAGGAAGAATGAATGTCTTTGGCTGATGAGTTGGAAAGATAGGTTAAGTAATTCTGTTCTATTTATTATGTACAGTAAAACACCCTTGTATCACACAATATTTCATATAGAAGATCCTTTCACAAATTGTTGCATACTGTATAGCAATAGAGGCTATACTTCACTTACGTCAATGACATTGTAAGTACTGTAATAACTGGAGCAGAGTTTGCAGTACTGTACTTTAGTTTATGGTTGTACATAATAATAAAATGTGTGAATACTGTACATTATATTATTTGACTTTAATTTTTCTTGAATTTCAAGTTTAGTATGAAATACAGTACCTGTATTGCATATCATACATACTGAGATACAATCAACGTATTGTCTCGAATAGTGCATCGTGATTTTAACGTATAACTTCCCTAAGGCATAATAATAATAAAAACCTAAATCGCCACCCTAAAAATCATAGTGGCTTGTGAAATTGATGTGATGTCTTGTTTTCCATTTATGAGTCCTTGGTTAGGTTAGGTTTGGGCCATTTAGTACATCAGTATAGTAATGATGTGAACCCTTGACAGGATGGACTGATGTAATAGCTGTGGTCTGATGTGCTTGTCTTCTGTCAATTGATAGGTTTTTAGTTTCGACTTTATGCTGACCTCCCAATTAACTACCTGTACTTCAAGGTTTTCCATTGTGTTATTCTTACCAGTTTGATCTAAATGATCATTGGCAGACCAATTCATAGTGTTTTTCTTCTGAGCTTTGCTTGAGTAACCTCTTATGTTTTTCCTTTGCAAGATACTTTTAGCATGTAGCATGTTTGTCAGTATGAATGAATTAATTGAAAGTTTGTAGATAGTTTATATCAGCTCTGTTCTGCTTGTCTGGAATTTTTCTGATGGGTATACAGTATTGTATAAAGCATCTATATGCTCAGGGCTTAAGATTCTGTTCCTTAATCTTTATCTGCTGATGATTGTTCCCTTCACAGGATGTTCTTATGGGTTGCTTATTTGTTTTTAACCTTGATTAATATTTTAGTTTCACCCGTAACTGTTCTTTTGGGACTTTGATAGTCTGATGGGTTTTTCTGGTACTGTACTTTGAGACATTTTTCATAGAGTTTCTCGTCATGAAGTTTGGATTTTGCTTTATTGCTTGTTCCAGTTGTAAATGCATCTGTAAAGGAAAACTGCTTAGTGTAAAACATAGTCTCTGTGTCCAGGGCATATTTTTCAGCAGATGTGTAGTTGGTTAAATTGAGTTGCCTGCAAGTAAATACTCAGGCACATGATCTTTGGAATGTTTCCATTAACAAGCTTTCATAACTTGACCTGCTGTGGTGTGTGGATTGGGGAGGAGGGGCCGGTCAGAATGTTCTCCTGCACCTCTGTAGTATGTTCTCTTCCCATTCTTCCTGCTGATTGTCTTTTCTCTTGCTTACTGTGCTGGTGCCCTGGCCTCCAATGAGAGGTTCTTTATCCTTCAGCATACCTCTCCAAAATATGGCTTTAATAATTACTGAAAATGTCAGTGAAGAGGTGTCATAAGTTTGGGTTGCTAAACTTCACTTGCATAAATGTATCCTATCAAGTGCATACTCCATGAATTTTAATTTCAACTTTAACACTCCATGCACCCAATATTTGCACATGAAATTTAATTCTCTACCCTTTCAGTCATCATCTCTCTCACACACAACAAACATTCATCTAAACTGCCACAACTGTAGTATCTGCATATCTCTCAAACATTAGGCTCACACCTTTCTCTAAATCTCATTTCACATCTCGCTATAATACAAGAAGAGGCGTGTTTACATGAACAACATTATGGTAGGTTAATAGCTCTGGGTTATAATCCAACATTACTTTATTATAATATAACAGTGCATACTTCATTCACCATTATGTGATACATAAAATAATAGCAATAGTTCATAGGAACATACTATAATGAGGGTGAATGAAGCATTCTTGACTTGGAAAACTGGAGTAAGTATTATCAAAATGGGGCACTAAACCAGAATGGTCAGGCTCCTCATACAGCATTTTTCATAAAAGCTCATCCCCCAACAATATCCAGTTGACATTGTCCTAATATTCATATGCATAAAGTGCATTTTTCTTTTTATATTACAGTACTGTCATGCATAGCATGTGAGAAAATCCAACATTCAAATCTGAAAGTCTCTTAGTCATAACTGAATGAACAATATTAAGGTTTGTTCCTATATACCCTTCTAAGTTGTGTACTAAGCACTGGCATGATATAGTTAACTCAACAATACAAAACATATGAACAGTACATATTTTACATAAAATACATGGGTTATGCAATCACATGATATTTCTTTGTAGGCCCTGTTTTGGGTTACTTCACACAGTAAAACTTACATAAACATTCCTGAAACTTACATATAAAATAA
>WNGS01079214.1:0-11191 GCA_020271785.1 Procambarus virginalis | reverse complement strand
GGGATGAGGACAGGTGACTAGTTAGCAGTTACCAGGGAGGATGTATTAAACAAATAGTAAACCTCGACCAAACAAATCCCCAGGCCGGATGAAGTGTTGCCAGGGTGCTTAAAGAATGCAAAGGGGAGCTTTGTGACCCACTGTTGCCATATTTAATAAATCATTAGAGTCAGGCAGAGTGCCAGAGTCATGGAAGGCAGCTAATGTGATACCAATTTTTAAGAAAGGAGATAGATCACTTGCGTCAAACTATCGGCCAACTAGCCTAACGTCTATTATGGGAAAGTTACTTGAATCGATAACTGCAAATACAATTCGTCTTCATCTTGAAAAACATAAATTAATAAATGATTCACAACATGGTTTTACAAATAGCCGTTCATGTTTAACAATTTGCTACCATTTATTCCAGCATAGTTGAGGCAGTTGACAGTGGTAAGGATTGTGATGTTGTGTACCTTGACTTTAGCAAAGCTTTTGATACAGTGCCACATGAAAGACATTAAAAAGATAGAGGCTCATGGTATTGGGGTGCTATATTAGTTGGATTAAGGCATGGCTACATTCAAGCTCGTATCTTGTTCAACTTATGTGCTTATGTTGAACACATGCGCATGTCCTTGTTTCGTGTTTACGCGGGCGCATGCGCGCATCCTCTCACTGGCGGCGCAGACACGACGTGCGTGCTTGCAGAGTATTCGTAATTAAACAATTTAATTATACCCTCATCAAATTATGTAATACAGTAATTAAGGGTTCACTTCATCATCATTAGAGGCCGTCACCGCGTCGTACATACCAGAGTGCATGTTGATTAACTGCAATATTCTATGCCGGACAAATTGCATCAGTCTCTTGCAATGCAAGCTTCGTCTGATACCGGAGACAAGACACCTTCTTAACTCAGCTGCGTCCAAAAACAGCGGGCGACACAGCGATGGTTCTAAAGACAGCTGTATGCCACACCTGGGTACACAGACTCCAGGGGCGAGATTCACGAAGTAGTTACGCAAGCACTTCGAACCTGGGGCCAGATTCACAAAGCAGTTACGCAAGCATTACGAACCTGTACATCTTTCTCAATCTTTGGCGGCTTTGTTTACAATTAATAAACAGTTAATGAGCTCCGAAGCACCAGGAGGCTGTTTATAACAATAACAACAGTTGATTGGCAAGTTTTCATGCTTGTAAACTGTTTAATAAATGTAACCAAAGCCGTCAAAGATTGAGGAAAGATGTATACGTTCGTAAGTACTTGCGTAACTGCTTCGTGAATCTGGCCCCAGGGCAGCATCTCAACACGGCTGTGAAATGCTCAAGGTAGGCAGACTGCATTTTTTGGACTGTAAGAAAGCCTTAGACACAGTACCCCATAAGAGGCTGCTATAAAGTTGGAGAAACAGACAGGAGTATCTAAGTAGAGTAGACAGTATCTAAGCAACGGCTCACAACACCAGGGAGACGACAGACGCATTAAGTAGAAGTAGGATCCCTTGATGTTTCAAGCGTACGTTATACATATGCGATTGGGTGTTATAAACAGAAGCTGCCTCGTATGGGCCAACAGGCCTTCTGCAGTTACTTTCTTATGTTCTTATAAGACGTGCATCTTGGCTGCAATACTGCACATGCTACAACTTGCTCTCGGAAGCTCTCGGTTGCAGGGTACCTTGCAAGGGGACAGTTTGCTTATGGCATGGCCAATTGATGATAGCATTGCTATGCTGCAGCCGAGGTCTACGTGAAGGAGACACCCTAGCATTCCAGCAGCCCCTAGCAGATAACCAGGAGACCCCTAGCATGCCCAGCAGCCCTAGCAGATACCCAGGAGACCCCCTAGCATGCCCAGCAGCCCCTAGCAGATACCAGGAGACCCTAGCATGCCCAGCAGCCCCTAGCAGGTACCCAGGAGCGTATTTTATGCTCCACGGACCTGGCTAGCTTCTGATGACTTTATAAATGCTAATTGATTGAAGTGAATGTTACAGCCGTCAAGGGGAGTCCGCGGGACCCTTTAGTCAGGCAGAGCTGGTTAGGCAAGGTCTGGAAGGGACCGTCCATAGTGTGCTGTTTTCATGTTTGTTTGTCTGCAAGTAATAAAGATGTCGGCTCATTGGGCATCTTGTATACTCGTAACTTGTAGCTGCTGTTGTTGTTGTTTTAGATTCAGCTACTTAGACCAACAGTTCCAAAGTAGCACGGGCTATGGTGAGCCCGCAGTGGACTTACCTGGCACAGAAGCGGGGCTGTAACTGCCTCTGTATGTTGTTGTTGTTATAGATTCAGCTACTCTGAACAAGTTCCAAGTAGCACGGGCTATGGTGAGCCCGTAACTTACCTGGCACAGGAGCGGGGCAAGTAGCACAGGCTATGGTGAGCCCGTAGTGGACTTAACTGGCACAAGAACGGTGCGTGTGGATCTGTAGCTTTGGGGGTCCTATATAATAACACACACACACACACACCTACTATGCAATGCACCTCACGTCGCTGGAAGACGGGAAAGCTCGGGGAGGCATGATCACTATCTACAAAATTCTAAGAGGAATCGACAGGGTAGATAAAGATAAACTGTTTAACACTGGTGGTACACGAACAAGGGGACACAGGTGGAAACTGAGTAACCAAATGAGCCACAGGGACGTTAGAAAGAATTTTGTTAAGTGTCCAGAGTAGTTAACAAATGGAATGCTGTTAATTATCAGATTGGATAGGGAGAAAATTATACCAGTGGAATAGATAGCATTGCTTAATGGCCTTGTCTGTTTCCCAGTGAGTGACAGAGCCTCTTGTCAGTCATCCTGGGGAGTAGCATGATCCCAGGCGGGCGACCGGCAGGATTACCAGAATTAAGGAACATTTGTGTGACGAGAAACTGGAATATAACAGTGGCTATTCTGGCAGGTCTTGTCCCAGTCGCACTTTAATAAAAAAAAACTTCTTGTGTCCTCTACAGTGTGAGAGCAGCGGGTAATAAACAGCGAATAAAAACTTCAAACATTTAATATAACAAAAATTATTTTAATATTACACTGAAATAATAAGTAATAATGAAAACAAAACCCTTAGTCACTTGGCTTTACACAAGATCAAAAAGAGAAATATATACAAGTGAAATTTACGACAAATAATAATGGTGCACGTAAATTCTTTATACAAAAGCTGTACACATCTACCGTCACCCAGGGAAGCGAGAGTAGATGTAACAGCTGAGAGCACTCGACGGGTGTTCTGTTGAGCTGAACGCTGGAAAGTCCTTTTTGTAAAGAGTATGACGTCATAATTGGCGCGAATTCTGTAGGTATAACAATCGGCCGGCAGAAGAACGGTAGTTAGCAGGTGGCGTGTGGTCCCCTGCCGAGACAGCAGGTGCGGCGGTGTCTTGGGTACTGGAGGGTGGCCGGGGGAGGACGTGTGTCTAGACGCCCATACGTTTGAGCACGTATTGTTGTTGTCATTGATGTTGAAGCTTTATGTTGGAGCAGGCAGATACGGTGATGAACATGCGGTACAGGAACAGGCAGGATCTACTGCTAGGCACGAGATTACCGTAACATTGGAAAATAATATTATCGCTTCACTATGCACAGGGCAGTGAGAGGCTCCTCCTGATGCTGTAGTTTACTTCCTTATCCCTTGCAGTGGTTGCAATTCAAACCGTATAACTGGCCACATATACAAGAGCATACAAAGTGGACTGTGGGATTGCGGTTATCTTATCTTGAGGTTATCTTGAGATGATTTCGGGGCTTAGCGTCCCCGCGGCCCGGTCCACGACCAGGCTTTCTTTTTTTACACACCCCAGGAAGCAGCCCGTAGCAGCTGTCTAACTCCCAGGTACCTATTTACTGCTACATGAACAGGGGCATCAGGGTGAAAGAAACCCTGCCCATTTGTTTCCACTTCAACCGGGGATCGAACCCGGAACCTCAGGACTACGAATCCCGAACGCCGTCCACTCAGCTGTCAGGCCCCTGTTAAGTCAGTGCAATACTATGGGATTACAGGTAATCACATTCTTGATTGTAATGAATAACAAACACACAAACATGTTCCCTTGTGTATTGCTATATACTGATGCTGACGACCATAATAATAAGAATATTGAACAGGTCCACAGGAGCCACCAGGAGCCGTGGCGAGGGTTCGAACCTATGCGCTGAGTGTACCCTCGGGAGGGGTAATTGGTTTCATAAATCAACAACCTATTACCGAACCAGTATTTACCCAGGTCTTTCCTAAATCTAAACTTATCCAATTCACTCGCTTATGAGTTCAATTCACTTATCCACTCACCTCAGAGGTTCGAACCCTAATCAAGGCTCCAGTAGATTTGTTCTTAGATATATCACGTTAATGAGATTTCTGTTTAATAATATTCGTAAAAATAATACCAACAGCGCAAATTTCAACGGAAATAACGGCAGCGTTACCATACTGGTTGGTACCTGGTGATGGGGTTCTGGGAGCTCTTCTACTCCCCAAGCCCGGCCCGAGGCCAGGCTTGACTTGTGAGAGTTTGGTCCACCAGGCTGTTGCTTGGAGCGGCCCGAGGCCAGGCTTGACTTGTGAGAGCTTGGTCCACCAGGCTGTTGCTTGCAGCGGCCCGAGGCCAGGCTTGACTTGTGAGAGCTTGGTCCACCAGGCTGTTGCTTGCAGCGTAGCTTTCACAATGGTCTCCACTGACATGAAAACACCTCAAACCCGCCTTCATCCCCTCATGCGTCAGGACAAAGGCTGGTCAATTTACTCACCCTAATAGAGATTGAATTAATACTTGGGTGATTCTGTATTTAACGTCAGTGATCACATGGGTTGACAGATGATTGGTTTAATATTCATTGGGGTTTATTCCCAAGGCTTCATTCATTCATTCATAATTCATTCATTAATTCATTCATTCGGCTGACGGAAAAATCTGAGCTTTAAAACGGAACTACATGTTGTTCGTCCGAAAAGTGCTAGCTCCATTTTAAAGTATATATATATATATATATATATATATTATATATAATATATATATATATATATATATATATATATATATATATATTATATATATCGTACCTAGTAGCCAGAACGCACTTATCGGCCTACTATGCAAGGCCCGATTTGCCTAATAGGCAGAGTTATTTTCTTTATTTTCAATAAATATTTCCAGTTGGTTTACTTTAAATATTATTATTATACAATATTAAGAGCATAAATTATTGACATAATTTTGTTAGTTTAGGTTAGGTTAAAATAGGTTAGGTTAAGTTAGGTAGGGTTGGTTAGGTTCGGTCATGTATTTACTTTAGTTTTACCTCAAATTAAAAAAAATTAACTCATACATAATGAAATGGATAGCTTTATCATTTCATAAGAAAAATATATTGAAAAATATATAAATTCAGGAAAACTTGGCTATTAGGCAAATCGGGCCTTGCATAGTAGGCCGAGTACGAAGTTTTGGCTACTAGGTACAACATATATATATATACAACATATATATATATATATAATATATATATATTATATATATATATATATATATATATATATATATATATATATAGTATAATATTGGAAAAAAATACTAAATGAAATCTCTTTGATATAAAGGAGAGACGCCTACTAGGAAGGGTAATAAAAAAACTCAATAGAGACAATAAAGGAAAATAAATGTAATATTAAAATAGATCAGATCACCCGGAAAATTATCATAACGAAGCTAAATGAACAAAGTTCATTTAGCTTCGTTATGAATAATTTTCCGGGTGATCTGATCTATTTTAATATTACATTTATTTCCTTATTGTCTATTGAGTTTATTATTACCCTTCTAGTAGGCGTCTCTCCTTATATCAAAGAGATTTCATTAGTATTTTTTCCAATATATACTATATATATAGACTATATATATATATGTTGTACCTAGTAGCCAAAACTTCGTACTCGGCCTACTATGCAAGGCCCGATTTGCCTAATAAGCCAAGTTTCCGAATTTATATATTTTTCAATAATTTTCTTATGAAATGATAAAGCTATCCATTTCATTATGTATGAGTTAATTTTTTTAATTTGAGGGAAAACTAAAGTAAATACATGACCGAACCTAACCAACCCTACCTAACTTAACCTAACCTATTTTAACCTAACCTAAACTAACAAAATTATGTCAATAATTTATGCTCTTAATATTGTATAATAATAATATTTAAAGTAAACCAACTGGAAATATTTTATTGAAAATAAAGAAAAATAACTCTGCTATTAGGCAAATCGGGCCTTGCATAGTAGGCCGATAAGTGCGTTCTGGCTACTAGGTACGATATATATAATATATATATATATATATATATATATATATATATATATATATATATATATATATTATATATATATATATATATATACTTTAAAATGGAGCTAGCACTTTTCGGACGAACAACATGTAGTTCCGTTTTAAAGCTCAGATTTTTCCGTCAGCCGAATGATGAATTAATGAATGAATTAATGAATGAATGAATGAAGCCTTGGGAATAAACCCCAATGAATATTAAACCAATCATCTGTCAACCCATGTGATCACTGACGTTAAATACAGAATCACCCAAGTATAATTCAATCTCTATTAGGGTGAGTAAATTGACCAGCCTTGTCCTGACGCATGAGGGGATGAAGGCGGGTTTGGAGGTGTTTTCATGTCAGTGGAGACCATTGTGAAAGCTACGCTGCAAGCAACAGCCTGGTGGACCAAGCTCTCACAAGTCAAGCCTGGCCTCGGGCCGCTGCAAAGCAACAGCCTGGTGGACCAAGCTCTCACAAGTCAAGCCTGGCCTCGGGCCGCTCCAAGCAACAGCCTGGTGGACCAAACTCTCACAAGTCAAGCCTGGCCTCGGGCCGGGCTTGGGGAGTAGAAGAGCTCCCAGAACCCCATCAACCAGGTACAAACAGGTATGGTAACGCTGCCGTTATTTCCGTTGAAATTTGCGCTGTGTTGGTATTATTTTTACGAATATTATTAAACAGAAATCTCATTAACGTGATATATCTAAGAACAAATCTACTGGAGCCTTGATTAGGGTTCGAACCTCTGAGGTGAGTGGATAAGTGAATGAAACTCATAAGCGAGTGAATTGGATAAGTTTAGATTTAGGAAAGACCTGGGTAAATACTGGTTCGGTAATAGGTTGTTGATTTATGAAACCAATTACCCCTCCCGAGGGTACACTCAGCGCATAGGTTCGAACCCTCGCCACGGCTCCTGGTGGCTCCTGTGGACCTGTCAATATTCTTATTATTATGGTCGTCAGCATCAGTATATAGCATACACAAGGGAACATGTTTGTGTGTTTGTTATTCATTACAATCAAGAATGTGATTACCTGTAATCCCATAGTAGTGCACTGACTTACAGGGGGCCTGACAGCTGAGTGGACGGCGTTCGGGATTCGTAGTCCTGAGGTTCCGGGTTCGATCCCCGGTTGAAGTGGAAACAAATGGGCAGGGTTTCTTTCACCCTGATGCCCTGTTCATGTAGCAGTAAGTAAATAGGTACCTGGGAGTAGACAGCTGCTACGGGCTGCTTCCTGGGGGTGTGTAAAAAAAAGAAAGCCTGGTCGTGGACCGGGCCGCGGGGACGCTAAGCCCCGAAATCATCTCAAGATAACCTCAAGATAAGATAACCGCAATCCCACAGTCCACTTTGTATGCTCTTGTATATGTGGCCAGTTATACGGTTTGAATTGCAACCACTGCAAGGGATAAGGAAGTAAACTACAGCATCAGGAGGAGCCTCTCACTGCCCTGTGCATAGTGAAGCGATAATTTATTTTCCAATGTTACGGTAATCTCGTGCCTAGCAGTAGATCCTGCCTGTTCCTGTACCGCATGTTCATCACCGTATCTGCCTGCTCCAACATAAAGCTTCAACATCAATGACAACAACAATACGTGCTCAAACGTATGGGCGTCTAGACACACGTCCTCCCCGGCCACCCTCCAGTACCCAAGACACCGCCGCACCTGCTGTCTCGGCAGGGGACCACACGCCACCTGCTAAATACCGTTCTTCTGCCGGCCGATTGTTATACCTACAGGAATTCGCGCCAATTATGACGTCATACTCTTTACAAAAAGGACTTTCCAGCGTTCAGCTCAACAGAACACCCGTCGAGTGCTCTCAGCTGTTACATCTACTCTCGCTTCCCTGGGTGACGGTAGATGTGTACAGCTTTTGTATAAAGAATTTACGTGCACCATTATTATTTGTCGTAAATTTCACTTGTATATATTTCTCTTTTTGATCTTGTGTAAAGCCAAGTGACTAAGGGTTTTGTTTTCATTATTACTTATTATTTCAGTGTAATATTAAAATAATTTTGTTATATTAAAATGTTTGAAGTTTTTATTCGCGGTTATTACCCGCTGCTCTCACAACTGTAGAGGACACAAGAAGTTTTTTTTTATTAAAGTGCGACTGGGACAAGACCTGCCAGAATAGCCACTGTTATATTCCAGTTTCTCGTCACACAAATGTTCCTTAATTCTGGTAATCCTGCCGGTCGCCCGCCTGGGATCATGCTACTCCCCAGGATGACTGACAAGAGGCTCTGTCACTCACTGGGAAACAGACAAGGCCATAAGCAATGCTATCTATTCCACTGGTATAATTTTCTCCCTATCCAATCTGATAATTAACAGCATTCCATTTGTTAACTACTCTGGACACTTAACAAAATCTTTCTAACGTCCCTGTGGCTATTTGGTACTCAGTTTCCACCTGTGTCCCCTTGTTCGTGTACCAGTGTTAAACAGTTATCTTATCTACCCTGTCGATTCCTCTTAGAATTTTGTAGATAGTGATCATGCCTCCCCGAGCTTTCCCGTCTTCCAGCGACGTGAGGTGCATTGCATAGTAGGTGTGTGTGTGTGTGTGTTATTATATAGGACCCCCAAAGATACAGATCCACACGCACCGTCTTGTGCCAGTTAAGTCCACTACGGGCTCACCATAGCCTGTGCTACTTGCCCGCTCCTGTGCCAGGTAAGTTACGGGCTCACCATAGCCCGTGCTACTTGGAACTTGTTCAGAGTAGCTGAATCTATAACAACAACAACATACAGAGGCAGTTACAGCCCCGCTTCTGTGCCAGGTAAGTCCACTGCGGGCTCACCATAGCCCGTGCTACTTGGAACTGTTGGTCTAAGTAGCTGAATCTAAAACAACAACAACAGCAGCTACAGAAGTTACGAGTATACAAGATGCCCAATGAGCCGACATCTTATTACTTGCAGCCAAACAAACATGAAAACAGCACACTAGGACGGTCCTTCCAGACCTTGCCTAACCAGCTCTGCCTGACTAAAGGGTCCCGCGGACTACCCTGACGGCTGTAACAATTCACTTCAATCAATTAGCATTTATAAAGTCATCAGGAAGCAGAGCCAGGTCGTGGAGCATAAAATACGCTCCTGGGTACCTGCTAGGGGCTGCTGGGCATGCTAGGGTCCTGGGATCTGCTAGGGGGCTGCTGGGCATGCTAGGGGGTTCTCTGGGTATCTGCTAGGGGCTGCTGGGCATGCTAGGGGTCTCCTGGGTATCTGCTAGGGGCTGCTGGGAATGTGGGGTCTCCTTCACGTAGACCTCGGCTGCAGCATAGCAATGCTATCATCAATTGGCCATGCCATAAGCAAACTGTCCCCTGCAAGGTACCTGCAACCGAGAGCTTCCGAGAGCAAGTGGTAGGCATGTGCAGTATTGCAGCCAAGATGCACGTCTTATTAAGAACATAAGAAAGTAACTGCAGAAGGCCTGTTGGCCCATACGAGGCAGCTTCTGTTATAACACCCAATCGCATATGTATAACGTACGCTTGAAACAATCAAGGATCCTACTTCTACTTAATGCGTCTGTCGTCTCCCTGGTGTTGTGAGCCGTTGCTTAGATACTGTCTACTCTACTTAGATACTCCGTCTGTTTCTCCAACTTTAGTAGCAGCCTCTTATGGGTACTGTGTCTAAGGCTTTCTTACAGTCCAAAAAAATGCAGTCTGCCTACCTTGAGCATTTTCACAGCCGTGTTGAGATGCTGCCCTGGGGCCAGATTCACGAAGCAGTTACGCAAGTACTTACGAACGTATACATCTTTCCTCAATCTTTGACGGCTTGGTTACATTTATTAAACAGTTACAAGCATGAAAACTTGCCAATCAACTGTTGTTATTGTATAAACAGCCCTGGTGCTTCGGAGCTCATTAAAGTTTATTAATTGTAAACAAAGCCGCCAAAGATTGAGAAAAGATGTACAGGTTCGTAAGTGCTTGCGTAAAGTTGGGAATCTGGCCCCAGGTTCGAAGTGCTTGCGTAACTACTTCGTGAATCTCGCCCCTGGAGTCTGTGTACCCAGGTGTGGCATACAGCTGTCTTTAGAACCATCGCTGTGTCGCCCGCTGTTTTGGACGCAGCTGAGTTAAGAAGGTGGTCTTGTCTCGGTATCAGACGAAGCTTGCATTGCAAGAGATGATGCAATTTGTCGGCATAGAATATTGCAGTTAATCAACATGCACTCTGGTATGTACGACGCGGTGACGGCCTCTAATGATGATGAAGTGAACCCTTAATTACTGTATTAATAATTTGATGAGGGTATAATTAAAGTGTTAATTACGAATACTCTGACAAGCACGCACGTCGTGTCTGCGCCGGCCAGTGAGAGGATGCGCGCATGCGCCCGCGTAAACACGAAAACAAGGACATGCGATGTGTTCAACATAAGCAATAAGTTGAACAAGATACGAGCTTGAATGTAGCCATGCCTTAATCCAACTTAATATAGCACCCAATACCATGAGCCTCTATCTTTTTAATGTCTTTCATGTGGCACTGTATCAAAAGCTTTGCTAAAGTCAAGGTACACAACATCACAATCCTTACCACTGTCAACTGCCTCAACTATGCTGGAATAAAATGGTAGCAAATTTGTAAAACATGAACGGCTATTTGTAAAACCATGTGTGAATCATTATTAATTTATGTTTCAAGATGAAGACGAATTGTATTTGCAGTTATCGATTCAAGTAACTTTCCCATAATAGACGTTAGGCTAGTGGCCGATAGTTTGACGCAAGTGATCTATCTCCTTTCTTAAAAATGGTATCACATTAGCTGCCTTATGACTCTGGCACTCTGCCTGACTCTAATGATT
>WNGS01079210.1:0-11815 GCA_020271785.1 Procambarus virginalis | reverse complement strand
GGGTATCTTTATCATTTCATAAGAAAACAATTAGAGAAAATATTTTAATTCAGGAAAACTTGGCTTATTAGGCAAATCGGGCCTTGCATAGTAGGCTGAGAAGTGCGTTCTGGCTACTAGGTACGACATATATATATAATAGTTATATAAAATATAGGGGGGGGTACCCTCTCTGGTTGTTTGTAGGGACCAATAAGCCTTTAAGAAGACGATATGCAGTACCCGGGAGAGCCTTGATGGACACTCTCGTACACTGGCACATGTCGTCCTCTCCTACCACAACTTTATATATTTGTTTATATAGGGAAAGTTATTGTACAAGATTACATGATTACAAATGTGGCCTTAACACATGCACACCACAACCAGTACAAGATTTAATTGAGTTGATGAAATATCTGATCCCAATAATGCCATGAGTAGTGTTGGGGATGTAATTCTGGACTCTCCCAGGGTGCTAGTGTGACTCTCCCAGCGTGCTAGTGTGACTCTACCAGCGTGCTAGCGTGACTACCAGCGTGCTAGCGTGACTACCAGCGTGCTAGTGTGACTCTCCCAGCGTGCTAGCGTGACTCTCCCAGCGTGCTAGTGTGACTCTCCCAGCGTGCTAGCGTGACTCTCCCAGCGTGCTAGTGTGACTCTCCCAGCGTGCTAGCGTGACTCTCCCAGCGTGCTAGCGTGACTCTCCCAGCGTGCTAGTGTAACTCTCCCAGCGTGCTAGTGTGACTCTCCCAGCGTGCTAGTGTGACTCTCCCAGCGTGCTAGTGTGACTCTCCCAGCGTGCTAGCGTGACTCTCCCAGGGTGCTAGTGTGACTCTCCCAGGGTGCTAGTGTGACTCTCCCAGGGTGCTAGTGTGACTCTCCCAGCGTGCTAGCGTGACTCTCCCAGGGTGCTAGTGTGACTCTCCCAGCGTGCTAGTGTAACTCTCCCAGCGTGCTAGTGTGACTCTCCCAGGGTGCTAGTGTGACTCTCCCAGGGTGCTAGTGTGACTCTCCCAGCGTGCTAGTGTGACTCTCCCAGCGTGCTAGTGTGACTCTCCCAGCGTGCTAGTGTGACTCTCCCAGCGTGCTAGTGTGACTCTCCCAGCGTGCTAGCGTGACTCTCCCAGGGTGCTAGTGTGACTCTCCCAGGGTGCTAGTGTGACTCTCCCAGGGTGCTAGTGTGACTCTCCCAGCGTGCTAGCGTGACTCTCCCAGGGTGCTAGTGTGACTCTCCCAGCGTGCTAGTGTAACTCTCCCAGCGTGCTAGTGTGACTCTCCCAGGGTGCTAGTGTGACTCTCCCAGGGTGCTAGTGTGACTCTCCCAGCGTGCTAGTGTGACTCTCCCAGCGTGCTAGTGTGACTCTCCCAGCGTGCTAGTGTGACTCTCCCAGCGTGCTAGTGTGGCTCTCCCAGCGTGCTAGTGTGACTCTCCCAGCGTGCTAGTGTGACTCTCCCAGCGTGCTAGCGTGACTCTCCCAGCGTGCTAGCGTGACTCTCCCAGCGTGCTAGCGTGACTCTCCCAGCGTGCTAGCGTGACTCTCCCAGCGTGCTAGCGTGACTCTCCCAGCGTGCTAGTGTGACTCTCCCAGCGTGCTAGTGTGACTCTCCCAGCGTGCTAGCGTGACTCTCCCAGCGTGCTAGTGTGACTCTCCCAGCGTGCTAGTGTGACTCTCCCAGCGTGGCGTGCTAGCGTGACTCTCCCAGCGTGCTAGCGTGACTCTCCCAGCGTGCTAGCGTGACTCTCCCAGCGTGCTAGCGTGACTCCCAGCGTGCTAGCGTGACTCCCAGCGTGCTAGCGTGAGACTCTCCCAGCGTGCTAGCGTGAGACTCTCCCAGCATGCTAGCGTGACTCTCCCAGCGTGCTAGCGTGACTCCCAGCGTGCTAGCGTGACTCCCAGCGTGCTAGCGTGACTCCCAGCGTGCTAGCGTGACTCTCCCAGCGTGCTAGCGTGACTCTCCCAGCGTGCTAGCGTGACTCTCCCAGCGTGCTAGCGTGACTCTCCCAGCGTGCTAGCGTGACTCTCCCAGCGTGCTAGTGTGACTCTCCCAGCGTGCTAGTGTGACTCTCCCAGCGTGCTAGTGTGACTCTCCCAGCGTGCTAGTGTGACTCTCCCAGCGTGCTAGTGTGACTCTCCCAGCGTGCTAGTGTGACTCTCCCAGCGTGCTAGTGTGACTCTCCCAGCGTGCTAGTGTGACTCTCCCAGCGTGCTAGCGTGACTCTCCCAGCATGCTAGCGTGACTCTCCCAGCGTGCTAGTGTGACTCTCCCAGCGTGCTAGTGTAACTCTCCCAGCGTGCTAGTGTGACTCTCCCAGCGTGCTAGTGTGACTCTCCCAGCGTGCTAGTGTGACTCTCCCAGCGTGCTAGTGTGACTCTCCCAGCGTGCTAGTGTGACTCTCCCAGCGTGCTAGCGTGACTCTCCCAGCGTGCTAGCGTGACTCTCCCAGCGTGCTAGTGTGACTCTCCCAGCGTGCTAGCGTGACTCTCCCAGCGTGCTAGTGTGACTCTCCCAGCGTGCTAGTGTGACTCTCCCAGCGTGCTAGTGTGACTCTCCCAGCGTGCTAGTGTGACTCTCCCAGCGTGCTAGTGTGACTCTCCCAGCGTGCTAGTGTGACTCCCAGCGTGCTAGTGTGACTCTCCCAGCGTGCTAGTGTGACTCTCCCAGCGTGCTAGTGTGACTCTCCCAGCGTGCTAGCGTGACTCTCCCAGCGTGCTAGCGTGACTCTCCCAGCGTGCTAGTGTGACTCTCCCAGCGTGACTCTCCCAGCGTGCTAGTGTGACTCTCCCAGCGTGCTAGTGTGACTCTCCCAGCGTGCTAGCGTGACTCTCCCAGCGTGCTAGCGTGACTCTCCCAGCGTGCTAGCGTGACTCTCCCAGCGTGCTAGTGTGACTCTCCCAGCGTGCTAGCGTGACTCTCCAGCGTGCTAGTGTGACTCTCCCAGCGTGCTAGTGTGACTCTCCCAGCGTGCTAGTGTGACTCTCCCAGCGTGCTGGCGTGACTCTCCCAGCGTGCTGGCGTGACTCTCCCAGCGTGCTAGTGTGACTCTCCCAGCGTGCTGGCGTGACTCTCCCAGCGTGCTGGCGTGACTCTCCCAGCGTGACTCTCCCAGCGTGACTCTCCCAGCGTGCTAGCGTGACTCTCCCAGCGTGCTAGCGTGACTCTCCCAGCGTGCTAGCGTGACTCTCCCAGCGTGCTAGTGTGACTCTCCCAGCGTGCTAGTGTAACTCTCCCAGCGTGCTAGTGTGACTCTCCCAGCGTGCTAGCGTGACTCTCCCAGCGTGCTAGTGTGACTCTCCCAGCGTGCTAGTGTGACTCTCCCAGCGTGCTAGTGTGACTCTCCCAGCGTGCTAGTGTAACTCTCCCAGCGTGCTAGTGTGACTCTCCCAGCGTGCTAGCGTGACTCTCCCAGCGTGCTAGTGTGACTCTCCCAGCGTGCTAGTGTGACTCTCCCAGGGTGCTAGTGTGACTCTCCCAGCGTGCTAGCGTGACTCTCCCAGCGTGCTAGTGTGACTCTCCCAGCGTGCTAGCGTGACTCTCCCAGCGTGCTAGTGTGACTCTCCCAGCGTGCTAGCGTGACTCTCCCAGCGTGCTAGCGTGACTCTCCCAGCGTGACTCTCCCAGCGTGCTAGCGTGACTCTCCCAGCGTGCTAGTGTGACTCTCCCAGCGTGACTCTCCCAGCGTGCTAGCGTGACTCTCCCAGCGTGCTAGCGTGACTCCCCCAGCGTGACTCTCCCAGCGTGCTAGCGTGACTCTCCCAGCGTGACTCTCCCAGCGTGCTAGTGTGACTCTCCCAGCGTGACTCTCCCAGCGTGCTAGCGTGACTCTCCCAGCGTGCTAGCGTGACTCTCCCAGCGTGACTCTCCCAGCGTGCTAGCGTGACTCTCCAGCGTGCTAGCGTGACTCTCCCAGCGTGACTCTCCCAGCGTGCTAGCGTGACTCTCCCAGCGTGCTAGTGTGACTCTCCCAGCGTGACTCTCCCAGCGTGCTAGCGTGACTCTCCCAGCGTGCTAGCGTGACTCCCCCAGCGTGACTCCCCAGCGTGACTCTCCCAGCGTGCTAGCGTGACTCTCCCAGCGTGACTCTCCCAGCGTGCTAGCGTGACTCTCCCAGCGTGCTAGCGTGACTCCCCCAGCGTGACTCTCCCAGCGTGCTAGTGTGACTCTCCCAGCGTGACTCTCCCAGCGTGCTAGCGTGACTCTCCCAGCGTGACTCTCCCAGCGTGCTAGCGTGACTCTCCCAGCGTGCTAGCGTGACTCCCCTAGCGTGACTCTCCTAGCGTGCTAGCGTGACTCTCCCAGCGTGCTAGCGTGACTCTCCCAGCGTGCTGGCGTGACTCTCCCAGCATGCTAATGTTACTCTCCCAGCGTGCTAGTGTGACTCTCCCAGCGTGCTAGTGTTACTCTCCCAGCGTGCTAGTGTGACTCTCCCAGCGTGCTAGCGTGACTCTCCCAGCGTGCTAGCGTGACTCCCAGCGTGCTAGCGTGACTCTCCCAGCGTGCTAGTGTGACTCTCCCAGCGTGCTAGTGTGACTCTCCCAGCGTGCTAGTGTGACTCTCCCAGCGTGCTAGTGTGACTCTCCCAGCGTGCTAGCGTGACTCTCCCAGCGTGCTAGTGTGACTCTCCAGCGTGCTAGCGTGACTCCCAGCGTGCTGGCGTGACTCTCCCAGCGTGCTAGCGTGACTCCCAGCGTGCTGGCGTGACTCTCCCAGCGTGCTAGCGTGACTCTCCCAGCGTGCTAGCGTGACTCTCCCAGCGTGCTAGCGTGACTCTCCCAGCGTGCTAGCGTGACTCTCCTAGCGTGCTAGCGTGACTCTCCCAGCGTGCTAGCGTGACCTTCTTTAAGGAACAGAGACATCCAAAATATATTATAAATTCACTTTTGGTTTTGCATCTGTTCTTTAGACAATTTATTTGCCAGAATTTGTATACTAAATATATTGTTATTATCCAACAAATCTATATAAATAAAAATGTAAATGTTCGTTTGTTCAAAATGGCTAATCTCCAAAAGTTCTAAACTGATTGCTTTGAAATTTTCACACAATTTTCCATTCGCTTCAGAGCGGGTTTATAAATAAATATTATATTGATGTCACGTCTGCGTCGGAAAAAAACTGCTTTTTTGAAAAACTGTGTTTTTTCATGTGAGATATCTTCGAAACCTTTATACTGATTGCTTTGAAATTTAGACACAACGTTGCATTTGAATAGGCGCATGTTTTTATATACTTGGTATATACATGCCTCACCTGTGACAGGAAAAAAACATGTTTTTTTTTTATAAACAGCGCCATCTGTTGGATGTATGAGCAACACACGCTGTTATCTCCCAAACTTCTTCACTGATTGCTTTGAAATTCTGACACAACGTTCCATTCGGTTATGCGCGTGTTTTTATATGCCTACTATATTGATGCCACACATGTGACAGGTAAAAACATAATTTTTTTTAGAAAACAACACCATCTGCTGAACATAATAGCAACACACACACCCTCTACTAAATAAGTTATGAATTCAATTTCAGTGTTTCCGATTGCATTAATAAATGGAATTTTCATAGATTTCGATTTATTTTAATTTTGATTTAATTATTTTGTGTAACAATGTGTTGGAATTGAGCTGTGTTGTTTACCATACCGTTCATTTCATAAGTATAAGTATAGATGCCACACTTGTGACATGTATAAACTTTCTTCTTTTTTTAAGAAACAGCGCCATCTGTTGCACGTAAGAGCCATACACACTATAATATATATGTTATGATTCCATTTTAATGTTTCCGATTGCAGTGGCAAATTAAATTTTCATATATTTTGATTTATCATCATATTGATTTAATTATTTTGTGTGACATTGTGTTGGAATTTAGCAGTGTTGTTTACTATACCGTTCATTTCATAAGTTTAAGTATAGATGCCATACCTGTGACAGGTAAAAACATACTTTTTTTGAAAAACAGCCCCCATCTGTTGCACAAAAGAGCAACTCAGCTATACTAAATATGTTACGATTCCATTTCAATGTTTCCAATTTCATTGCTAAATTGAATTTTCATAGATTTCGAGTTATTTTCATTTTGATAGAATTATTTTGTGTGACATTGTGTTGGAATTGAGCTTTGTTGTGTACCATACCATGCATTTCGTGAGTAAAGTTTATTTTTTTATTTCTTCATTTTTTACATTTCCTTTTTAATTATCTTTCTTATATTTCCGTAATGGGGACATCAAATCATTTCATGTTCCCAATTTTCTGATGGGAACATCAGATCATTTGAAATGCATCGAACGAGGGAGTGAGGAATGGTGAGGAGGACGAGGGGACGGGAGTGGGGAATGGTACTGAGGACGACGGGACAGGGAAGGGGGTAATGGTGGGGAAGACGTGGGGACGGGTGAGTTAGGGATGGTGGGGACGAGGGGACAGGGAAATGGTGGGAAGGACAAGGGGACTGCAGAGTGGGGGATGGTGCGGAGGACGATGGACGGTGGAGTGGGGATGGTGGGGAGGACACAGGGATGGAGGAGGGAGGAAATGGCAGGGAGGACGAGGGGACGGAGGAGTGAGGAATGGTGGGAGGACTGGGTGACAGGGGGGAAGGTTGCTGTGGTTCAGCAACGCACATGTGTTGCTGAGCCACAGCAACACGTGGCGGGGTACAGCTAGTAAGTTATAAAAGATTAGAGTATTGTGAGCATATTCCCCGTTGCTGAGTGGCCCAAGACCCGGTCTGGGAGGCCAAGATGTCTACACACGACTTGATAATGGTCAAGAACGGACCAAAACGTCGTTGTTTCTTCATCTTGTGATGTGTGGTTCAGTCGTCAAGATGTTTACACCCGGGAAGGTGCCGAGATCATGGACAATGAAACGGTTAAATACCTGAATGGTGAAATACTTAAGAAATTGTTCACGACTTGTGTGAGACTTAGATTTGCAGCAGCTATATGGAGGTCACATCTCACGAACCACGAGGACTGAGACAGAAGCTCTATGGTGTGTTAAATTTACCAGAGTTTGAAGATATGATCTTCATATCTTCATATCAGAAAGAGAACATGATCACTACATACAGAATAGTAAATATAATCGACAATTTAGATAAAGAGGAACTTTTGAAACATGAACTTCAAGAACTAGAGGTTAAAGATTCAGGATAAGATGCCAAGGTGCTAAAAAATAAGATAAATTTAACTTTTGCAAACAGAGTGGTAGACGGTTGGAAGAAGTGAGGTGGTGGATACCCAAACCCTCCCTAGTTTCTAAGCATCATGTGACAAAGAGTACTGGTAAGACGGGACACCAGGAGGATTCTGAAACTACACTTTGGTAATTACACTCACACACAACACCACCAGTAACACACTTTGTAGCAGTGTAACACTTTGTAACACACCACCAGCATGGATTTGGGGATGGTAAATCCTGCCTCACTGGCTTAATAGCGATATATGATCAAGCAATAAAAATTAGGCAAGAAAGAGACAGGTGGGCTGACTGGATTTTCTTGGCTGTCAGAAAGTCTTTGACACAGTACCTCATAAAAGGCTGTTACAAATGTTGGAGCAACAGGCAGGAGTAAAAGGTAAGCTGCTCCAGTGGATAAGTGAGTACCTAAGCAACAGGAAACAGAGATCTCACCCCTCACGGTGATTCGCTGTGCCCTGTTGCTTAGGTACTCTCTTATCCAGTGGAGTACCTTCCCTTTCACTCCTGCCTGCATCTCCTGTTTGTGCACTAGTCTCTTATGTGGTACTGTGTCAAAAGCTTTCCGGCAGTCCAGAAATATGCACACAAATATTATACACAAATTATACAAAATACACACACACACACACACACACACACACACACACACACACACACACACACACACCACACACACACACACACACACACACACACACAGGTTTGCAACGAGACTCGTCCCAGAGCTACGAGGGATGGGGTATGAGGAGCGCCTGGGGGAACTATGCCTTACGACACTAGAAAGAAGAAGGGAGAGGGGGGACATGATAGGAACGTATAAAATACTCAGAGGGATTGACAGAGTGGACATAGACGAAATGTTCTCACGGAATAGTAACAGAACGAGGGGACATGGATGGAAGTTAGAAACTCAGATGAGTCACAGAGATGTTAGGAAGTTTTCTTTAGCGTGAGAGTAGTGGGAAAATGGAATGCACTTAAGGAACAGGTTGTGGAAGCCAATACTATTCATAATTTTAAAACCAGGTATGATAGGGAAATGGGACAGGAGTCATTGCTGTAAACAACTGATGCTCGAAAGGCGGGATCCAAGAGTCAATGCTCGATCCTGCAGACACATATAGGTGAGTACATATAGGTGAGTACACACAGTACTCACCTAATTGTACTCACCTAATTGTGCTTGCGGGGGTTGAGCTTTGGCTCTTTGGTCCCGCCTCTCAACTGTCAATCAACAGGTGTACAGATTCCTGAGCCTACTGGGCTCTATCATATCTACATTTGAAACTGTGTATGGAGTCTGCCTCCACCACATCACTTCCTAGTGCATTCCATTTATTAACTACTCTGACACTGAAAAAATTCTTTCTAACGTCTCTGTGGCTCATCTGGGTACTAAGTTTCCACCTGTGTCCTCTTGTTCGTGTCCCACCCGTGGTGAAGAGTTTGTCTTTGTCCGCCCTGTCAATTCCCCTGAGAATTTTGTAGGTGGTTATCATGTCTCCCCTTACTCTTCTGTTTTCCAGGGATGTGAGGTTCAGCTCCTTTAGCCTTTCCTCGTAGCTCAATCCTCTCAGTTCCGGGACGAGCCTGGTGGCATACCGCTGAATCTTCTCTAACTTTGTCTTGTGTTTAACTAGGTATGGACTCCAGGCTGGAGCTGCATACTCCAGGATTGGTCTTACATAAGTGGTATACAGGGTTCTGAAAGATTCCTTACACAAATGTCTAAAGGCAGTTCTTATGTTGGCCAGTCTAGCATATGCCGCTGATGATATTCTTTTGATGTGGGCTTCTGGGGACAGGTTCGGTGTGATATCAACCCCCAGATCTTTCTCTCTGTTTGACTCTTGCAGGATTTCCCCTCCCAAATGATACCTTGTGTTCAGCCTCCTGCTCCCTTCTCCTAATTTCATCACCTTACACTTTCCCGAGTTGAACTTTAGCAGCCATTTTCTAAATGGCAAACACAGTGTGTTTGTGTGTGTGTGTGTATTCACCTAGTTGTGTTGCGGGGGTTGATCTTTACTCTTTCGGCCCACCTCTCAACTGTCTATCAACTGGTTACTAACTACTATTTTTTCGACGCCACTCACACAACACGTGTACACACACACACACACAACACACACAACACACACACACACACACACCACACACACACACAGACTTTTACTGTGACCATCGTGTCGAGTGGACGTGGGTTTGGGAGCTCCTGGTTCACTAGTGGCGTGGGAGGGGTAATCGGGCAACTTCGAAGTGAAAAAGTGTGTACAAGTGAATGAAAAAACCCTTGGGCTTTGACCAAACCCATAAGGTAGTGAAAAAAACAGTATAAGTAGCGTAATTGAAAATAGTTGATGCAGGAAGTACTGTGGCAGTGTGCAGAGTGGACCTGACCTCTGACCGTGACCTCACCCATCGGCAGCAATACCACGTGGGAGACTCCTGGAGATTCACTCACCTATGTGTTAGCAGGACGGTAAGATACTTGGAACCCCCTGTGCGTAAAGTTGGATTATAGCAATGACTAGGTCAGGAAGGGCGTCTAGGTCCAGCAGTATTATGATTGAAGAAGAAGATAGGTTTGTGGAGAAGATGATTGGGAAATTTGTAGAGAAGAGGGATGTCTGGGTAGGTGATCTAATCCAGGGGATTAAAAGTGAAATCTTTAATAAGATACAGGACGAGGTTCAAAGACTCAAACAAGAGTTTAGGGATTACATTCAAGAGGAAATCAGGAAGAGCAGGGTAGAATGGCAAGGAGAAATAACTAGGCTTGCTAATGAATTTGGCAGGCATGGGGGAGGCTTGGCAGGGGAAGGGGTAGTAGGAGTAGGTGGAGTAGCGGGAGTGGGAGGGGTGGGGGTCAGCCAGGGAGGGGGCTACCAGCATGACCCTGACCTGAGAAAGAGGACAATCATAATTCATGGATTGCTTGAAGTAGGGCACCATCCAGGCAGGAAAGGATGGAGATTGAGGATTTGGAGCTACAGGGGATTTTGAGGGACATGAGAGCCCATATGGCAGGGAATGAAGTGGAAGTCCACCGCCGCATTGGACCATACAACTGTAACAGAAAACGTCCTGTCCTGGTGCAGTTCACCAACGAAGAGGCAGTTGATACATACTGAATCACAAACACTTGCTCAGAGGTAGCGAAAGTTACTTCAACGTATATTGACAATTCATGACGAAGGAGGAGCAGGTAGCCCACAGAGCAAGCAAACTTCCACGATACAACTCTTCCCATTTGAGCATAGGTACACGCCCCACTGCTAATCCACCCCAGGATAACCAGCTTCTCACAACTGCTTCTCAGGTTACTCCCTCCCCAAATCAGACCTCCTTGCCCCGGCTTATCTCCCAACACCTCCCTTGACCCCTCTGACCCACTGCAGTCAATTTCATCCCACATTCAAAGGACCCCCTCATCACCTCAACCCCCAAAACCCGCCAGCCCTCATTCCCTCAAACCCCAAAACCCACCCAGCCCTCATCCCCTCAACCCCAAAAATCCACCCAGCCCTCATCCTCAACCCCAAAACCTACCCAGCCCTCACCCTCCTCATCCCCTCTCCTTCCATGTGACCCCCCACCCTTGCGAGGGGGGGGGGAGGTTCCCCCACCCTCTCTATCCTTCCCCTCCCGACCTCTCAACCTCTATCTGACTCCCAACCTTACGCTATCTGGCAACCCCTCTATGCCTATCAGACCCTCCCTAATCTTCAGACCCAGTATGCCCTTCCTACTCCAGACCTACCTACCCAGGCCTACCCCAAACCCTCCTACCTACCTTCCTAGAAGCCCAGCCCCCATTAACCCCCCAAGCACCCCTCCCGACCTCTTTCACACCCCAACACCCCCCGGACCCCCCCAGGACACCCCCCGGATCCCCCCGGACACCCCCGGATCCTCCCCACCCCAGTCATCCCCAGACACCCCCCAGATCCCCAGGTCCCCCTGCCCCCAGTCACCCCCCAGACACCCCCAGATCCCCCCAGACCCCAGAGGAAGGGAGAACTCTGGTACAGGAGTTTCCATGAAGAATCTCAAGGTTTGGTACACCAATGCTGATGGGGTATCTAATAAAGCAGAAGAGATAAAAGAAAGAGTGAGTGAGGCAAATCCTGACATAGTTGCAATTGTGGAAACTAAAATTAATGACATGATCTCAGATGCAATCTTTCCTGAAGGGTACCAGGTGATAAGAAAAGAGAGGACACAGAGACAGGGAGGGGAGTGGCACTCCTAATAAAGCGAAATGGAAGTTTGAAGACCGGGAAATCGGGTTACCAATGAGTGCACAAGCTTTATACATGGAACTTTGACAGTAGATGGGAGGAAGATTGTGATCTTGGTAATCTACAATCCCCACCAAACAGTAGAAGACCCAGACAGGAGTATGATGACAACAACAAGGCATGCATAGATGAACTGCAGAAGGCAGCAACACTAGCCCACAGAATGAGAGCGAAGCTGCTGATCATGGGGGACCTAAATCATGGAGAGATAATTGGGAATCAAGGAATCCCCATGGAGGGGACGAAACGTGGGGAGCAAAATTAGTAGATGTTATAGACAGGAATTTCCTAACACAGCATGTGAAGGAAGACACCA
>WNGS01079206.1:0-10629 GCA_020271785.1 Procambarus virginalis | reverse complement strand
CTTATTTTTTCTTAGTAGGTAAGAAATTGAGTGGACTGTATGTACTTGTTAAACTGCCTGAAATTATTCTCACACAAATTGGGGGGGACAATTTGTAGCTTAAACCACTTTGTAATGGCTCCTTCTTAAACTACAAATTGTTTACCTAAGTTTAATTATATTATTTTATCATACCACATATGGTGGTCTAATCTACTATTATTTCAATAATTATTACTAGTTATGAATACTACTACTACAATAACTAGAATGGCGTTATCTGAGCCTGTAGTAAGGGCCTGCTAAGACCGTGTCATGTTAGCATCTATGTGGGTGTGGCCCTGTGCCTCATGGTGCCAATGGCGGCTGTGGAGGCCTTCAAGGCTGGCAACAGCTAGGTACATGTGCATAGTTCTACTGCTCAGCTACTTGCTGTTCCAAGTCACAATTTACCTGTTTGGGATGCAAGGAGTTAGTACATTTCCCTAAACATATCAATACAGGTATAACATGGTATGTGAGGGCTGTAAAAATGGGTTACACGTACATGGTGTTGGTGTTGTTCATATATCATAACCGACTTATACCCTTGGATATTAAGCAGTGCACTAGAATAATAAACAAATACTTGGTAAGCCGGATACAATCGTTGTTGATAGGCTGTGTTGCTGGTTGTTGACACGTAAATAGGTGTCTAGGTGTTAAACCAACTCTGGAGCCATGTGCAGCGTAAGGCTGCTTTGTTATTGTTTTCGTGTGAGCGTGGCGTCTGTAAGAGACGCTCTGCCTCCCTTGTTGTTCCAATATTTTTTCCACTTCTAAGTTAAATTTACGTTAACAAGGGAATCAAGCTATATTTTGGTGTTAATAATTATATTCAGTCTTATTGAACACTTTTTTTATTCAATTTAGACATTAAACTGTTGTATGAACAGTGGTTTAATAATGTAAATACTGCGGCGACGTCGATGACGTCACGGAGTCTCCCATTCTCTAATTTTAAGAGGATACTGTTAAGGGAAGACTATACTATTTGTGTATGAGTATGTCGGTTTCCCGACATGGAGAGTCACAGTTAATGTGGAGAGTCACAGTTAATGAGGAGAGTCACAGTTAATGTGGAGAGTCACAGTTAATGTGGAGAGTCACAGTTAATGAGGAGAGTCACAGTTAATGAGGAGAGTCACAGTTAATGAGGAGAGTCACAGTTAATGAGGAGAGTCACAGTTAATGAGGAGAGTCACAGTTAATGGGGAGAGTCACAGTTAATGAGGAGAGTCACAGTTAATGAGGAGAGTCACAGTTAATGGGGAGAGTCACAGTTAATGAGGAGAGTCACAGTTAATGAGGAGAGTCACAGTTAATGTGGAGAGTCACAGTTAATGAGAAGAGTCACAGTTAATGTGGAGAGTCACAGTTAATGAGGAGAGTCACAGTTAATGTGGAGAGTCACAGTTAATGTGGAGAGTCACAGTTAATGTGGAGAGTCAAGACAGATGAAGACTGTAAGATACTCTAAGATAACTTGGAGTATCTTACTCCTCTATCTCTTTCGAGTATCTTAAAAGATAGGAGAGTATATCCCTATCACTTAGGAGATAGTGGAGACATGATAGGGACGTATACAATACCTAGGCGGATTAAAAAGTAGAAAATGAGATGTTCAGAATGAATACCAATGGAACCAGAGGACAAGGATGGAAGATAGAGGATTAGTAGAAATTTTGGGGAGCTGGAAAGGCGGAGTCCAAGATCTGAAGCACAAATACACACAGGTTCTTGCGGCTGAGTGAACAGCGTTCTTGGGTCTTTATTCTATGGGCCCGGGGTCCATTTCCGGTTGAGGCAGAAACAAATGGGCAGAGTTTCTTTCAACCTGATGTAACTGTTCACCTAGCAGTAAATAGGTACCTGGGAGATGGACTGCTACTGCTTCCTGTGTGTGTATTCACCTAGTTGTATTCACCTAGTGGTGCCTGTAGAGGTTGAGCTTTGGCTCCTTCGGCCCGCCTCTCAACTGTCAATCAACTTTTTTTTCCCACTCCATCCCCCCCCCCCCGAAGCAGCCCATAGCAGCTGTATAATTCCCAGGTACTTATTTACTGCTAGGTGAACTGACGCATCAGGGTGAAAGAAACTCTGCCCATTTGTTTCCCCCATCGCCGGGGATCGATCCCCCGGATCCTAGATTTACAAATCCCGAGCGCTGTTCACTCAGCCGTCAGGCCCGTCGTCAGATGTGTGTATTTGAGAGAGAGAGAAATATGTAGCAGATATGATAAGAGAAAAATATGTTGGGAGTCAGAACATTAGAAAACTGATGGGTTAGAAAGGCGGGGTCCAAGAGCTAACTGCCCGATCCTACAACCACAAAAATACAACATACACACACCACACTGCACACACATGCACAAACACACTCTCACATTCACTTCATTTATCAAATTCAAGATTAAATGAGATGGCTGTATCATTGTATCAATTTATCCTGTTCAATTTTGGGCACTGAATTCACAATTTAGAATTCCTATTACGACCAGGAGGAGCTGAACGAGGCCAGACCAGAGGCGCGTTTAAACAAGAAATATTTAACCTGCTGTTTTACAGACTATTCGTAGCCCAGTGGATAGTGCGTCGGCCTCCCGGGTGTTAAAGTCAAGCCCAGTGGATAGTGCGTCGGCCTCCCGGGTGTTGAGTCAAGCCCAGTGGATAGTGCGTCGGCCTCCCGGGTGTTGAGTCAAGCCCAGTGGATAGTGCGTCGGCCTCCCGGGTGTTGAGTCAAGCCCAGTGGATAGTGCGTCGGCCTCCCGGGTGTTGAGTCAAGCCCAGTGGATAGTGCGTCGGCCTCCCGGGTGTTGAGTCAAGCCCAGTGGATAGTGCGTCGGCCTCCCGGGTGTTGAGTCAAGCCCAGTGGATAGTGCGTCGGCCTCCCGGGTGTTGAGTCAAGCCCAGTGGATAGTGCGTCGGCCTCCCGGGCGTTGAGTCAAGCCCGTGAGTAGTGCGTCGGCCTCCCGGGTGTTGAGTCAAGCCCCGTGGATAGTGCGTCGGCCTCCTGGGTGTTGAGTCAAGCCCAGTGGATAGTGCGTCGGCCTCCCGGGTGTTGAGTCAAGCCCAGTGGATAGTGCGTCGGCCTCCCGGGTGTTGAGTCAAGCCCAGTGGATAGTGCGTCGGCCTCTCGGGTGTTGAGTCAAGCCCAGTGGATAGTGCGTCGGCCTCCCGGGTGTTGAGTCAAGCCCAGTGGATAGTGCGTCGGCCTCCCGGGTGTTGAGTCAAGCCCCGTGGATAGTGCGTTGGCCTCCCGGGTGATGGGTCAAGCCCAGTGGATAGTGCGTCGGCCTCCCGGGCGTTGAGTCAAGCCCCGTGGATAGTGCGTTGGCCTCCCGGGTGATGGGTCAAGCCCAGTGGATAGTGCGTCGGCCTCCCGGGTGTTGAGTCAAGCCCCGTGGATAGTGCGTCGGCTTCCCGGGTGTTGAGTCAAGCCCCGTGGATAGTGCGTCGGCCTCCCGGGTGTTGAGTCAAGCCCAGTGGATAGTGCGTCGACCTCCCGGGTGTTGAGTCAAGCCCAGTGGATTGTGCGTTGGCCTCCCGAGCCTTGAGTCAAGCCCCGTGGATAGTGCGTCGGCCTCCCGGGTGTTGAGTCAAGCCCAGTGGATAGTGCGTCGGTCTCCCACGCCTTGAGTCAAGCCCCGTGGACAGTGCGTCGGCCTCCCGGCCGTTGAGTCAAGCCCCGTGGATAGTGCGTCGGCCTCCCGCGCCTTGAGTCAAGCCCCGTGGATAGTGCGTCGGCCTCCAGGGTCTTGAGTCAAGCCCAGTGGATAGTGCGTCGGCCTCCGGGTGTTGAGTCAAGCCCAGTGGATAGTGCGTCGGCCTCCCGGGGGTTGAGTCAAGCCCAGTGGATAGTGCGTCCACCGTCCGGGTGATGAATCAAGCCCAGTGGATAGTGCGTCGGCCTCCAGGGTGTTGAGTCAAGCCCAGTGGATCAGTTATCTTGAGGTTATCATCAGATGATTTCGGGGCTTTAGTGTCCCCGCGGCCCGGTCCTCGACCAGGCCTCCACCCCCAGGAAGCAGCCCGTGACAGCTGACTAACACCCAGGTACCTATTTTACTGCTAGGTAACAGGGGCATAGGGTGAAAGAAACTTTATCCATTGTTTCTCGCCGGTGCCTGGGATCGAACCCAGGACCACAGGATCAAAACTCCCGCATTCTGTCCGCTCGGCCCACCGGCTCCCCCGTGGGAGCCGGTCGACCGTGGATAGTACGTCGGCCTCCCGGGTGTTGAGTCAAGCCCAGTGGATAGTGCGCCGGCCTCCAGGGCGTTGAGTCAAGCCCCGTGGATAGTGCGTCGGCCTCCCGGGCGTTGAGTCAAGCTCAGTGGATAGTGCGTCGGCCTCCCGGGCGTTGAGTCAAGCCCCGTGGATAGTGTGTCGTCCTCCCGGCCGTTGAGTCAAGCCCAGTGGATAGTGCGTCGGCCTCCCGGGTGTTAAGTCAAGCCCCGTGGATAGTGTGTCAACCTCCCGCGCGTTGAGTCAAGCCCCGTGGATAGTGCATCGGCCTCCCGGGCGTTGAGTCAAGCCCAGTGGATAGTGCGTCGGCCTCCCACGCGTTGAGTCAAGCCCCGTGGATAGTGCGTCGGCCTCCCGGGTGTTGAGTCAAGCCCAGTGGATAGTGCGTCGGCCTTCCGGATGTTGAGTCAAGCCCCGTGGATAGTGCGTCGGCCTCCCACACGTTGAGTCAAGCCCATGGATAGTGCGTCGGCCTCCCCTGGCGTTGAGTCAAGCCCAGTGGATAGTGCGTCGGCCTCCCGGGTGTTGAGTCAAGCCCAGTGGAGAGTGCGTCGGTCTCCCAGGAGTTGAGTCAAGCCCAGTGGATAGTGCGTCGGCCTCCCGGGTGTTGAGTCAAGCCCCGTGGATAGTGCGTTGGTCTCCCGGGTGTTGAGTCAAGCCCAGTGGATAGTGTGTCGGCCTCCCAGCCGTTGAGTCAAACCAAATGGATAGTGCGTCGGCCTCCCGGGCGTTGAGTCAAGCCCCGTGGATAGTGCGTCGGCCTCCCGGGCGTTGAGTTAAGCCCCGTGGATAGTGCGTCGGCCTCTCGGGCGTTGAGTCAAGCCCGTGGATAGTGCGTCGGCCTCCCGGACGTTGAGTAAGCCCCGTGGATAGTGCGTCGGCCTCCCGGGCGTTGAGTCAAGCCCAGTGGATAGTGCGTCGGCTTCTCGGGCGTTGAGTCAAGCACCATTGATAGTGCGTCGGCCTCCCGCGCGTTGAGTCAAGCCCAGTGGATAGTGCGTTGGCCTCCTGGGCGTTGAGTCAAGCCCAGTGGATAATGCGTCGGCCTCCCGCGCGATGAGTCTAGCCCCGTGGATAGTGCGTCGGCCTCCCGGGTGTTGAGTCAAGCCCAGTGGATAGTGCGTCAGCCTCCCGCGCGTTGAGTCAAGCCATCGTGGATAGTGCGTCGGCCTCCCGGGTGTTGAGTCAAGCCCAGTGTATAGTGCGTAGGCCTCCTGGGTGTTGAGTCAAGCCCAGTGGATAATGCGTCGGCCTCCCGCGCGATGAGTCTAGCCCGTGGATAGTGCATCGGCCTCCCGCGCGTTGAGTCAAGCCCAGTGGAAAGTGCGTCGGCCTCCCGCGCGTTGAGTCAAGCCCGTGGATAGTGCGTCGGCCTTCCGGGTGTTGAGTCAAACCCCGTGGATAGTGCGTCGACCGTCCAGGTGTTGAGTCAAGCCCAGTGGATAGTGCATCGGCCTCCCGGTGTTGAGTCAAGCACAGTGGATAGTGCGTCGACCGCCTGGGTGTTGAGTCAAGCCAAGTGGATAGTGCATCGGCCTCCCGCGCGTTGAGTCAAGCCCAGTGGATAGTGCGTCGGCCTCCCTGGTGTTGAGTCAAGCCCCAGTGGATAGTGCGTCGGCCTCCCGGGGTTGAGTCAAGCCCAGTGGATAGTGCGTCGACCGTCCGGGTGATGAATCAAGCCCAGTGGAAAGTGCGTCGGCCTCCCGGGTGTTGAGTCAAGCCCAGTGGATCTCTTATCTTGAGGTTATCTTCAGATGATTTCGGGGCTTTAGTGTCCCCGCGGCCCGGTCCTCGACCAGACCTCCACCCCCAGGAAGCAGCCCGTGACAGCAGACTAACACCCAGGTACCTATTTTACTGCTAGGTAACAGGGGCATAGGGTGAAAGAAACTTTGCCCATTGTTTCTCGCCGGCACCTGGGATCGAACCCAGGACCACAGGATCACAACTCCCGCATTCTGTCCGCTCGGCCCACCGGCTCCCGCGTGGGAGCCGGTCGACCGTGGATAGTGCGTCGGCCTCCCGGGTGTTGAGTCAAGCCCCGTGGATAGTGCGTCGGCCTCCCGGGCGTTGAGTCAAGCCCCGTGGATAGTGCGTCGGCCTCCCGGGTGTTGAGTCAAGCCCAGTGGATATTGCGTCGGCCTCCCGTGCGTTGAGTCAAGCCCTGTGGATAGTGCGTCGTCCTCTGGCGTTGAGTCAAGCCCAGTGGATAGTGCGTCGGCCTCCCGGGTGTTGAGTCAAGCCAGGTGGATAGTGCGTCAACCTCCCGTGCGTTGAGTCAAGCCCCGTGGATAGTGCATCGGCCTCCCGGGCGTTGAGTCAAGCCCAGTGGATAGTGCGTCGGCCTCCCACGCGTTGAGTCAAGCCCAGTGGATAGTGCGTCAGCCTCCCGGTGTTGAGTCAGAATATGCGTTCAGAAACGTGTTTCTGACACGTTTCCTGTTTCTGACAAGCCCAGTGGAGAGTGCGTCGTCTCTCCCGGGAGTTGAGTCAAGCCCAGTGGATAGTGCGTCGCCTCCCGGGTGTTGAGTCATGCCCCGTTGATAGTGCGTCGGTCCCCCGGGTGTTGAGTCAAGCCCAGTGGATAGTGTGTCGGCCTCCCGGCCGTTGAGTCAAGCCCAGTGGATACTGCATCGACCTGCTGGGTGGTGAGTCAAGCCCAGTGGATAGTGCGTCGGCCTCCCGGTGTTAAGTCAAGCCCAGTGGATAGTGCGTCGGCTCCCGGTGTGTGAGTCAAGCCCCGTGGATAGTGCGTCGGCCTCCCGGCGTTGAGTCAAGTCCCGTGGATAGTGCGTCGGCCTCCCGGGCGTTGAGTCAAGCCCGTGGATAGTGCATCGGCCTTGTGGACGTTGAGTCAAGCCCGTGGATAGTGCGTCGGCCTCCCGGGCGTTGAGTCAAGCCCAGTGGATAGTGCGTCGGCTTCTCGGGTTGAGTCAAGCCCCGTGGATAGTGCGTCGGCCTCCTGCGCGTTGAGTCAAGCCCAGTGGATAGTGCGTCGGCCTCCCACGCGTTGAGTCAAGCCCCGTGGATATGCTCGGCCTCCCGGGCATTGAGTCAAGCCCAGTGGATAGTGCATCGGCCTCCCGTGCGTTGAGTCAAGCCCTCGTGGATAGTGCGTCGGCCTCCCGGTGTTGAGTCAAGCCCAGTGGATAGTGCGTAGGCCTCCTGGGTGTTGAGTCAAGCCCAGTGGGTAGTGCGTCGGCCTCCCGCGCGTTGAGTCAAGCCCAGTGGATAGTGCGTCGGCCTCTTGGGTGTTGAGTTAGCCCCGTGGATAGTGCGTCAACCTCCCGCTTGATGAGTCAAGCCCCGTGGATAGTGCATCGGCCTCCCGGCGTTGAGTCAAGCCAGTGGATAGTGCGTCGGCCTCCCACGCGTTGAGTCAAGCCCCGTGGATAGTGTGTCAGCCTCCCGGGCGTTGAGTCAAGCCCAGTGGATAGTGCGTCAGCCTCCCGCGCGTTGAGTCAAGCCCCGTGGATAGTGTGTCGGCCTCCCGGTGTTGAGTCAAGCCAAGTGGATAGTGCGTCGGCCTCCCGGGTGTTGAGTCAAGCCCCGTGGATAGTGCGTCGGCCTCCCGGCGTTGAGTCAAGCCCAGTGGATAGTGCGTCGGCCTCCCGGCGTTGAGTCAAGCCCCGTGGATAGTGCGTCGTCCTCCCGGGCGTTGAGTCAAGCCCAGTGGATATGCGTCGGCCTCCCGGTGTTGAGTCAAGCCCAGTATAGTGCGTCGGCCTCTTGGGTGTTGAGTTAAGCCCCGTGGATAGTGCGTCAACCTCCCGCGCGTTGAGTCAAGCCCCGTGGATAGTGCATCGGCCTCCCGGGCGTTGAGTCAAGCCCAGTGGATAGTGCGTCGGCCTCCCGCGCGTTGAGTCAAGCCCCGTGGATAGTGTGTCAGCCTCCCGGGCGTTGAGTCAGCCCATTGGATAGTGCGTCAGCCTCCCGCGCGTTGGGTCAAGCCCTCGTGGATAGTGTGTCGCCTCCCGGGTGTTGAGTCAAGCCCAGTGGATAGTGCGTCGGCCTCCCGGGTGTTGAGTCAAGCCCCGTGGATAGTGCGTCGGCCTCCCGGGTGTTGAGTCAAGCCCCGTGGATAGTGCGTCGGCCTCCCGGGCGTTGAGTCAAGCCCAGTGGATAGTGCGTCGGCCTCCCGGCGTTGAGTCAAGCCCGGTGGATAGTGCTCGTCCTCCCGGGCGTTGAGTCAAGCCCAGTGGATAGTGCATCGGCCTCCCGGCATTGAGTCAGCCCAGTGGATAGTGCGTCGGCCTCCCGGGTGTTGAGTCAAGCCCAGTGGATAGTGCGTAGGCCTCCTGGGGTTGAGTCAAGCCCAGTGGGTAGTGCGTCGGCCTCCCCGCGTTGAGTCAAGCCCAGTGGATAGTGCGTCGGCCTCTTGGGTGTTGAGTTAAGCCCCGTGGATAGTGCGTCAACCTCCCGCGCGTTGAGTCAAGCCCCGTGGATAGTGCATTGGCCTCCCGGCGTTGAGTCAAGCCCAGTGGATAGTGCGTCGGCCTCGCACGCGTTGAGTCAAGCCCCGTGGATAGTGTGTCAGCCTCCCGGGCGTTGAGTCAAGCCCATTGATAGTGCGTCCCTCCCGCGCGTTGAGTCAAGCCCTCGTGGATATGTGTCGGCCTCCCGGTGTTGAGTCAAGCCCAGTGGATAGTGCGTCGGCCTCCGGGTGTTGAGTCAAGCCCCGTGGATAGTGCGTCGGCCTCCCGGCGTTGAGTCAAGCCCAGTGGATAGTGTGTCGGCCTCCCGGGCGTTGAGTCAGACCCTGGATAGTGCGTCGTCCTCCTGGCGTTGAGTCAAGCCAGTGGATAGTGCGTCGGCCTCCGGGTGTTGAGTCAAGCCCCGTGGATAGTGCGTCAACCTCCCGCGCGTTGAGTCAAGCCCCGTGGATAGTGCATCGGCCTCCCGGCGTTGAGTCAACCAGTGGATAGTGCGTCGGCCTCCCGCGCGTTGAGTCACCCCGTGGATAGTGCGTTGGCCTCCCGGGCATTGAGTCAAGCCCAGTGGATAGTGCGTTGGCCTCCCGCGCGATGAGTCTAGCCCGTGGATAGTGCGTCGGCCTCCCGGCGTTGAGTCAAGCCCAGTGGATAGTTCATCGCCTCCCGTGTGTTGAGTCAAGCCCTCGTGGATAGTGCGTCGGCCTCCCGGGTGTTGAGTCAAGCCCAGTGGATAGTGCGTCGGCCTCCCACGCGTTGAGTCAAGCCCAGTGGATAGTGCGTCGGCCTCCGGGTGTTGAGTCAGAATATGCGTGTCAGAAATGTTTCTGACACGTTTCTGTTTCCTGTTTCTGACAAGCCCAGTGGATAGTGCGTCGGCCTCCCGGGTGTTGAGTCATGCCTGTTGATAGTGCGTCGGTCTCCCGGGTGTTGAGTCAAGCCCAGTGGATAGTGTGTCGGCCTCTCGGCCGTTGAGTCAAGCCCAGTGGATACTGCATCGACCTGCTGGGTGTTGAGTCAAGCCCAGTGGATAGTGCGTCGGCCTCCCGGTGTTAAGTCAAGCCCAGTGGATAGTGCGTCGGCCTCCCGGGTGTTGAGTCAAGCCCCGTGGATAGTGCGTCGGCCTTCTGGGCGTTGAGTCAAGTCCCGTGGATAGTGCGTCGGCTCCCGGGCGTTGAGTCAAGCCCCGTGGATAGTGAATCGGCCTTGCGGACGTTGAGTCAAGCCCCGTGGATAGTGCGTCGGCCTCCCGGCGTTGAGTCAAGCCCAGTGGATAGTGCGTCGGCTTCTCGGGCGTTGAGTCAAGCCCCGTGGATAGTGCGTCGGCCTCCCGGGCGTTGAGTCAAGCCCCTTGGATAGTGCGTCAACCTCCCCGCGTTGAGTCAAGCCCCGTGGATAGTGCGTCAACCTCCCGCGCGTTGAGTCAAGCCCCGTGGATAGTGCATCGGCCTCCCGGGCGTTGAGTCAAGCCCAGTGGATAGTGCGTCGGCCTCCCCGCGCGTTGAGTCAAGCCCCGTGGATAGTGCGTTGGCCTCCCGGGCGTTGAGTCAAGCCCAGTGGATAGTGCGTCGGCCTCCCGGGTGTTGAGTCAAGCCCCGTGGATAGTGCGTCGGCTCCCGGGCGTTGAGTCAAGCCCAGTGGATAGTGCTTGGCCTCCCGGGCGTTGAGTCAAGCCCCGTGATAGTGCGTCGGCCTCCCGGTGTTGAGTCAAGCCCAGTGGATAGTGCGTAGGCCTCCTGGTGTTGAGTCAAGCCCGTGGGTAGTGCGTCGGCTCCGCGCGTTGAGTCAAGCCCAGTGGATAGTGCGTCGGCCTCCGGGTGTTGAGTCAAGCCCCGTGGATAGTGCGTCAACCTCCCGCGCGTTGAGTCAAGCCCCGTGGATAGTGCATCGGCCTCCCGGGCGTTGAGTCAAGCCCAGTGGATAGTGCGTCGGC
>WNGS01079203.1:8494-23630 GCA_020271785.1 Procambarus virginalis | reverse complement strand
GCTTTAGTTGCCCCATAATTTGTGTCAGTGGCTACTGATCTTTGCGTGACGACTTGTGTCAGTTATATTTGTTTAATTAGGATATGCAGTATAACATTTTGTGTTCAATATTGTGTAATAGTCACGTTTCTAACAAGGTAAGAAACTGGTAATCTACAAGTTCTGGTAAATGGTTTGTCCTTGAATTGCCCGAAACGCTATGCGTACTAGTGGCTTTAGGTATTGTATGTACTAGCTCTATCTATAAATCAATCAGAATGTTTGTAACTCTGCATCTATGTATGTGCTTTTCCTAAATAAAATATTATTATTATTATTATTATTATTATTATTATTATTATTAAGTGTTTTGTAAGCTTGTGGTTATAATTTTAAATTGGAATTACTTCTGGTATCCGCGTTAAAGCTTATACCATTTTGTTTTGTGTGGTCAGTTTTACGTAAGTTTATACTGTGGCTGATAAGTGTTGCTGTATATAATGTAATCCTGTCCAGTGTGAGACCTTCGTGTTGATGGTCAGTTTTCAAAAGTTAAATTTTTGTACTTAAGGCTTTAGTTCTGATGATGTATACGAGAAGTACTGTATTCGAAGCCTCATGGTTTTTAATTTAAATTAAAGAAGAATTTTAAGATTTTTGTCACGCCAATTGATCTCCTATTTAATTATGGAAATTTATATATATATGTCTGTGAGTATGTCCACTCACAGGATGAGTGACGCTGCCCAATACTGTCACTATGGCGGTGTGTCCACTCACAGGATGAGTGGTGCTGCCCAATACTGTCACTATGGCGGTGTGTCCACTCACAGGATGAGTGGTGCTGCCCAATACTGTCACTATGGCGGTGTGTCCACTCACAGGATGAGTGGTGCTGCCCAATACTGTCACTATGGCGGTGTCCACTCACAAGATGAGTGGCGCTGCCCAATACTGTCACTATGGCGGTGTGTCCACTCACAGGATGAGTGACACTGCCCAATACTGTCACTATGGCGGTGTGTCCACTCACAGGATGAGTGACGCTGCCCAATACTGTCACAATGGCGGTGTGTCCACTCACAGGATGAGTGACGCTGCCCAATACTGTCACTATGGCGGTGTGTCCACTCACAGCATGAGTGACGCTGCCCAATACTGTCACTATGGCGGTGTGTCCACTCACAGAATGAGTGGCGCTGCCCAATACTGTCACTATGGCGGTGTGTCCACTCACAGGATGAGTGGCGCTGCCCAATACTGTCACTATAGCGGTGTGTCCACTCACAGGATGAGTGGCGCTGCCCAACACTATCACTATGGCGGTGTGTTCACTCACAGGATGAGTGACGCTGCCCAATACTGTCACTATGGCGGTGTGTCCACTCACAGGATGAGTGGCGCTGCCCAATACTATCACTATGGCGGTGTGTTCACTCACAGGATGAGTGACGCTGCCCAATACTATCACTATGGCGGTGTGTCCACTCACAGGATGAGTGACGCTGCTCAATACTGTCACTATGGCGGTATGTCCACTCACAGGATGAGTGGCGCTGCCCAATACTGTCACTATGGCGGTGTGTTCACTCACAGGATGAGTGACACTGCCCAATACTGTCACTATGGCGGTGTTTCCACTCACAGGATGAGTGACGCTGCCCAATACTGTCACTATGGCGGTGTGTCCACTCACAGGATGAGTGGCGCTGCCCAATACTATCACTATGGCGGTGTGTTCACTCACAGGATGAGTGACGCTGCTTAATACTGTCACTATGGCGGTGTGTTCACTCACAGGATGAGTGGCGCTGCCCAATACTATCACTATGGCGGTGTGTTCACTCACAGGATGAGTGACGCTGCCCAATACTGTCACTATGGCGGTGTGTCCACTCACAGGATGAGTGACGCTGCCCAATAAACTCGCCCCTCGGGGCAAAATTACAATTATATATATATATATATATATATATATATATATATATATATATATATATATATATATATATATATATATATATATATATATATATATATATATTAGTATATTTTGGTAGCAGTCTTTCCTGTAGACATATGTTATTAAATATGACCGAAAAAGTAAGATTAATAATTCTAACACGAATTTTCTCAATTTTCCTTATGTTTGTTTTTACTGATGACGGTAAATGAAAAATCAATTCTCCAAAATTCATTCTTTATTTCTTAGTCTGACGCGACACTTGAACGCGTTTCGTAATAACTAATTACATTTTCAAAGACTTTTAGTTTTCTCACACAACTATAACCTTAAAGCACTAAACAGTTCTTTACTATGCTATGATTTAAACAGCTTTCATCTTTCATTTTATACCCGCGTTTTGGGTGAGGTGATATGTTACAACAGTTTTTAATGAGGTGAACAAAACTTTCAACAAAGGACAGAACACGAAAACAATGGATATTAACTGGATATTAACTGGGTAAATTGAAGGTATGAATGGAAGTAACTGCGGAAGGGCCTATTGGCCCATATTTCTTGATGCTTCTATATTGGAGCGGGGTCTTGAAGTGGGTAGAATATATTGTGCATTAATTGACTGTTGATTGCTGGTGTTGACTTCTTGATGTGTAGTGCCTCGCAGACGTCAAGCCGCCTGCTATCGCTGTACCTATCGATGATTTCTGTGTTATTTGTTAAGATTTCTCTGGTGATGGTTTGGTTGTGGGAAGAGAGTATATGTTCCTTAATGGAGCCCTGTTGCTTATGCATCGTTAAACGCCTGGAAAGAGATGTTGTTGTCTTGCCTATATACTGAGTTTTTTGGGGCTTACAGTCCCCAAGTGGACATTTAAAGGCATAGACGACGTTTGTCTCTTTTAGGGCGTTCTGCTCCGTGTCTGGAGAGTTTTTCATTAGTAGGCTGGCTGTTTTTTGGTTTTATAGTAAATCGTTAGTTGTATCTTCTGATTTTTGTCTGTAGGGATAACATTTCTATTAACAATATCTTTCAGGACCCTTTCCTCCGTTTTATGAGCGGTGGAGAAGAAGTTCCTGTAAAATAGTCTAATAGGGGGTATAGGTGTTGTATTAGTTGTTTCTTCAGAGGTTGCATGGCGTTCTACTTTCCTTCTTATGATGTCTTCAATGAAACCATTGGAGAAGCCGTTGTTGACTAGGACCTGCCTTACCCTACAGAGTTCTTCGTCGACTTGCTTCCATTCTGAGCTGTGGCTGAGAGCACGGTCGACATAAGCGTTAACAACACTCCTCTTGTACCTATCTGGGCAGTCACTGTTGGCATTTAGGCACATTCCTATGTTTGTTTCCTTAGTGTAGACTGCAGTGTGGAAACCTCCGCTCCTTTCCATGACTGTTACATCTAGAAAGGGCAGCTTCCCATCCTTCTCCATCTCGTAAGTGAAACGTAACACAGAATTCTGCTCAAACGCTTCTTTCAGCTCCTGCAGATGTCTGACATCAGGTACCTGTGTAAAAATGTCGTCAACATACCTGCAGTATATGGCCGGTTTCAAGTTTAAGTCGACTAAGACTTTTTCCTCGATAGTACCCATGTAGAAGTTTGCAAACAGGACGCCTAGGGGAGAACCCATGGCGACCCCATCTACTTGCTTATACATGTGCCCATCCGGGCTCAAGAAGGGTGCCTCCTTAGTACAAGCTTGGAGTAGTTTCCTCAGGATATTTTCTGGCATGTCAAGGGGAGTACAGGCCGGGTCTCGATACACTCGGTCCACTATCATCCCGATTGAATTTTGGGAGAATTGATTTTTCATTTACCGTCATCAGTAAAAACAAACATAAGGAAAATTGAGAAAATTCGTGTTAGAATTATTAATCTTACTTTTTCGGTCATATTTAATAACATATATATATATATATATATATATATATATATCCTGTCCCCGACAAAACTACTAATTATACGTTTTGTATACTTATTTTAGGAGTGATGGTGACACCAACACCACAGCCCTCACTATCACAGCAACACCATCTCCTCCACAACACACAACCGCCCTATCACTACTGGCATCGTTGCCTACAGCCCTACACCATCACCACCACAAGAGACATCACATCACCATCACCATCACCCACCACAAGGCCAATAACAACAGGTAAGTTAATCAAAAAACATTTTATTATATCATTATAATCTATATACACATTATCATTCTTCCATTACAGCTTGCTATACACATTCTCTCATACACATAAATACATCATACAAGGGTGCCAACAAAGCCTTTACAAAATACACCATCGGTCGTATGTTTTTGGAGACGGGGAGATGGGGAGGAAGCTAATGATAGAGAGAGAGAGAGAGAGAGAGAGAGAGAGAGAGAGAGAGAGAGAGAGGGAGAGAGAGAGAGAGAGAGAGAAGAGAGAGAGAGAGATAGAGAGGGAGAGAGAGAGAGAGAGAGAGAGAGAGAGAGAGAGAGAGAGAGAGAGGGAAGGAGAGAGGAGATAGGGAGAGAGAGAGAGAGAGAGAGAGAGAAGAGAGAGGAAGAGAGAGAGAGATCGAGCCTCCCCCATCAGCCCGGTGTTCCATCAGGCAAGTCACTGGATTATTTAAGCAATAACACAGACCAACCAGCGAAGGGGAACGGTACCATACCATGACATGCTCAGGTATTGCACACGCGTGTCTGTCTGTCTGTCTGTTTGACTTGTCACCATTGCAGTCTGCCAACACCCTCCCTACCACCACCACTGCTGCTCTATCAACACATCACAACTAGTAATGCTCTAGTAGATAGTCTGGTATTCCATAATGGTTGTTGTCAACCAAATCTAATCTAGCTAAAGTAGATCAGGTAGGTTAAGTTAGGTCAGGTTAGGGTAGGATAAGTTCGACTAGATTTGGTCTCCCATCATTGAATTATGTAAATATTCTGTTCATAGTTGGAGGAGCAGACCGGCACCTGTGTGGGCTGGTACACGGATATCATGGCACCGACCGTCATGACTTCTACCAGCCATCTCACAACACACACAAACCCAAAAAAAAATCACCATTAACAACATAAACATTTGTATTTCTCACATTACATCAAAAAAAGGAAGAATGAATCCTACCTTAAGGGATGGTGGAGGGAGTGGGAGCATGGGAGAAGGGAAGTCATATATATATACACAATGTTAAAAACGTGGGTGGGGGGGGGGGGACAGGGGAATGTTTAAAACATATGATCACTTAAATATAAGGGCGGGTTAAAGAGTCTATGGGTTACTCTAAATGGCCTATTAAGTGCGAGGGTTTGGTTAACAATGTGGCAATGCGTTAGACCAATTAGTTAAGAGGCCCTGGTCAAGGCTGGTGTCAAACAGCTATAGATGAAGGAGGCCAGGCGGCTGTGAAAGGTTACTGGGGGGGTCTAAACAGAGGCTTGGGGGGGTCACTGTATTAAACCAGACGTATGTTAGAGGGTATAAACCAGAGGAAGGGGGGGGGTGGTTTAGGATCGGAATTGTTAGTACAGCACTATTGGTTTTATATTAAATGGTTGTCAATACGAGTGTTTTATAAGTGCCACCTGTAGGGTTTATATTGCGTTGGGCGAGCAACAGAGATGGACATGGCACTCCCTTTGTTCTTCAGATTGCAATAGAGATGAACATTGCACTCCCTTTGTTCTTCAGATTGCACTAGAGATGAACATTGCACTCCCTTTGTTCTTCAGATTGCAATAGAGATGAACATTGCACTCCCTTTGTTCTTCAGATTGCAATAGAGATGAACATTGCACTCCCTTTGTTCTTCAGATTGCAATAGAGATGAACATGGCACTGCCTTTGTTCTTCAGATTGCAATAGAGATAAACAGGTATCTCCCTTTGTTCTTCAGATTGCAATAGAGATGAACATTGCACTCCCTTTGTTCTTCAGATTGCAATAGAGATGAACATGGCACTCCCTTTGTTCTTCAGATTGCAACAGAGATGAACATGGCACTCCCTTTGTTCTTCAGATTGCAACAGAGATGAACATGGCACTCCCTTTGTTCTTCAGATTGCAATAGAGATGAACATGGCACTCCCTTTGTTCTTCAGATTGCAACAGAGATGAACATGGCACTCCCTGTGTTCTACAAGGTATAACTTGGAGGGAGATCCCGGTTCATTGTGTGACACTGGATTTGCAACCCATCCTCCTGTTTAAGTAGTACTATTTGTAACTATGTGCAACATAGTACAAACATAGACGTACTAAGCAATTAGATAGAACTTTGTACTTTTCATTTTATAAAGTCCGAAAGAAATTATGCTAAAAAAAACTTAAATATTTCTAGGCCTATCTTGTTATTTTGAGGTTATCTTGAAATGATTTCGGGGCTTTAGTGTCCCCGCGGCCCGGTCCTCGACCAGGCCTCCACCCCCAGGAAGCAGCCTGTGACAGCTGACTAACACCCAGGTACCTATTTTACTGCTAGGTAACAGGGGCATAGGGTGAAAGAAACTCTGCCCATTGTTTCTCGCCGGCGCCCGGGATCGAACCCAGGACCACAGGATCACAAGTCCAGCGTGCTGTCCGCTCGGCCGACCGGCTCCAACCGGCCTAGCCCACACATGGACTATATTTGGCCTCAGATAGCATGAATTAGACCTAGGAAGGTTAGTTTAGGGTTAGTTTGTCATTGCAACATAAGTAGAAACTCGTTTTTCCGGTTTGTCCAAATTCAATAGTACCGATTTCTACTTTCTAATTGCGTTGTATGTCGGTATATGCACTATGATCCTTGTCGTTCCTCGTCGTTCATATAGGTTCCTATATGATCCTATAAGAACTACCAAGAGAGGAGGATGGGCTGGGGTACTGGACTTTCAATTTCAGCTGAAATTCCAATCATGATGATTGACTTCGATTAGTAATCTTAAATCGTTACAGTTATTAATAGCATTGTTAGATAGTGATAGTTACTATACACACGCATCAGTAGGTAGTTCTGTTGTTAGTGTGGTTAGGTATTGTTAGAGAGATGAGCGTAATTATTAGATATGCTCATATATAGGTTTGTTTTGATTAAAGTACACTATCAGCCTCTTCATGGTTAACTACTCAATTGCCTCGTTAGGAAAAGAGGAAGAGGAGGGGTGGATTGTTCAGTTGTCAGCAAAGCTTGATGAATGGGGGAAAGTACTAGAGGAGCTAGCTCCGTGGATCCTGATTGGCGGAAATGTGGAGCTTCCTGGCGTCCTGATTGGCGGAAATATGGAGCTTCTTGGGTCCTGATTGGTGAGTTTTTTTTTGTAAACGGAGAAGCATTTACAGTTGCGCTTGTTGTTCTATTCAAATTGTTCTATGGAACAGCCTTGTTTGGAACATATGGCACTCGAGGCCGTGTTTAACACCATTTAGAACTCCGAACAAGTACAAAAGCCGTATTCCGAACAGTCTTAATTTCCCATTCCGAACAGTCTTAAAAAAACCATTTCACCATTCCAAATTGTCTTGGTTCTCGTACAAGCGGCACCGATCTCTTGTTTCAAACCTCTGAATTGGCTCGTTTCTTTCAGACCATCTGAGTGGCCGCTTTCTCAGTCCAGTTGCGTAATAACAGCCTTGAATCCTTTCCGAATTTTCGAACAGTCTTCAAGCTTGTTCGAACTCCGTACAACCCTGCTGACAACGCCCCGTCCCGACCTTCTTCTTCTCAAGAATTGGTAGTTAAGATTTTCGATGAAGCAGGCTTAGAATCTGGAAAGAAAACGAAATGTTGTTGTTATAGATTCAGCTACTCGGAACAAGTTCCAAGTAGCACGGGCTATAGTGAACCCGTAACTTACCTGGCACAGGAGCGGGCCAAGTAGCACGGGCTATGGTGAACCCGTAACTTACCTGACACAGGAGCGGTGACCCCGGTCAGAAAACGAAAGAGGGTTCGTTATTTGGGGAATGGGTTATCTTGACATGATTTCGGGGCTTAGCGTCCCCGCGGCCCGGTCCTCGACTAGGTCTCCTTTTTGTTACACACCCCCAGGAAGCAGCCAGTAGCAGCTGTCTAACTCCCAGGTACCTATTTACTGCTAGGTAACGAGGGGCATCAGGGTGAAAGAAACTGCCCATTTGTCTCCGCCTCCACCGGGAATCGAACCCGGAGCCTCAGGACTACGAATATGAAGCACTGTCCACTCAGCTATCATGCCCCCTTGTGGGGTTGGGGTGATTTTTAGAAATGGAGGTTTGGGGGTAATTTTGAATAATGGGTTTTGAAAAATTTAAAATAATGGGTTTTGGGATAATTGGAAAGGGAAATAGAATAACCTTAATAGGTCCTTAATGAAACAAGAAATAGTTCAATGACTTATCAACGACTTAACAAGATGACTAGAACACCACAAAGATTTGAGGATAGTTGGACGATAATGATCTCTCTGCCGCTACACCATAAAGACCATTGTGCTAAATGACCTATAATGATTCCTGTACCACTTACAGCCATCATTAGTGTATTATGTATACATATACATATGTAGTCCCTGTGTGTCTGTTGGCGAGGGAGAGAGAGAGAGGCCCCGCCCACAGCCATCTCTGATTGGCTGTTACTGATCCACCCTCAGCCAATCAGATGAGTCTGTGTGCGGGGTTTAACGAATGTTGACATTCAAATTGAAAAAGGTAAACATTCTTCTGTCAATTTCTCACCTGCTAGCGAACTTGTATGTTAGCCTGCTCGGAGTGGTGTGTGTGGGCGTGGGCGTGAGCGTGGGCGTGGGCGTGGGCGCTGGTGGGGACACGGAAGGCGCGTTGCTTCTCTTCGAACTCCCGCAGACGTGCCTTGTATTTCTCGATCTCCTCTCGTAGTATCCGGTCCTCCTCCTGCGTGGGGGCAGAGGAGGGTAGATGAGGCGTGGGTTATATATATATATATATATATATATATATATATATATATATATATATATATATATATATATATATATATATATATATATATATATATATATTACAGTCTCCTACTTCACGATATTCATTATTTTAGTCATAGCCCCGCTCCTGTGCCAGGTAAGGCCACTACGGGCTCACCATAGCCCGTGCTACCTGGAACTTTTTGTTCCCAGTAGCTCAATCTATAATGTTGTTGTTATTATAGATTCAGCTACTCGGAACAAGTTCCAAGTAGCACGGGCTATGGTGAGCCCGTAACTTACCTGGCACAGGAGCGGTGCCTCTCAATGTATAACAACAACTGGATATTATATTTACCTCCCCTTACTCATCACCTACCCCCCTTACTCACTCATTCACCCCCCCCCCTTCCCCACCAGCAGCAGTATACTCACAGCAGCACTGTCCTCGTCATACTCCAGACACGCCACTCCATCCAGCCGCTCAAGGTCGACGTAGCCTCTCCACCTGACGCACACTCCGTTCATGATGAAGGGCGACCGTAGGTGCACCTGGAGGGGGAAGGAGAGGAGACATGACAGCGACGTAGCAGATTCTCAGATGAAAAAATAATGTGGGTCAATGAAGAGGAATTCTGATGTGTAGACAGGTGAGGGGGGGAGGGAGGGGGGGAAAGAAGAGACATCTGATATTGCGGGGCTCAGGAGCTCAGACTCGACCCCTGCAAGTGTATTTAGGTGATCACACCTATTTAGACACACACACACACTCACATACTCGGTATATACACTCACTTACTTAATACACTTACACTTAATACACTTAATACACTTATACTTAATACAGTATGTTAACAAAGAATCCGTAAAAAATGCAATTGTTTTGCAGCAGCAAACAAAATGCAGCATGCACTGAAATTATGAATAATGCCATTTAACGCAGAAATGAAGAAAAAGCACATATTGAGAACTATGCCTTTTCAATACAAGCAGAGCTAACTGCGATTGTTATGGTGTTAAGATGCCTTGAACGAAACACTAATGCCGCAGTGATCTGCACTGACTCTAAAGCAGCGCTACAGAGCCTAAGCAAAAATCGGGCAGAAAACCTTGCGATAGTCGCCGAAATCGCAAATTTGGGATAGGCATTCCAAATCGCAGGCTTGACGTTTTCCCCTGATAGTTCCATTCTATTCCCATGTTGGGATATGTGGGAATGAACGAGCAGATGTGCTGGCTGCTGAAGGAGACCATATTGAATACTTCATACCCAAGACTCTACTACAAATTAGAGGTATTGTCAGGCAACATCACCGTGACAAGGTAACTGAGGAAAGGAGGATAGAAGCACAAACCAGTGAATCTATACGATGGTACAACATGGTTGCAGCTGGCAATCCCAATCCCAATCCTGGGATCTAGCAATCCCGGTCCCCGCGGTCTTGGACCACCTTAAGTCTCTCTAAGGAGGTTCAAAAGTCTCGTTATAACGATCAACTACTTCAGTAATGACGTCTTTGTAGCGAAATAGATCCAGGTTTAAAATACTCCGAAATACATCAAGATAACAACCTACAGCAGAATACATCGGATGAAATATACAAATAACACAGTAGAATACAACGTACTCACTTTAGTTGTGCTTGCGGGGGTTGAGCTTCGGCTCTTTGGTCCCGCCTCTCAGCTGTCAATTAACTGGTGTACAGATTCCTGAGCCTACTGGGCTCTATCATATCTACATTTGAAACTGTGTATGGAGTCAGCCTCCACCACATCACTTCCTAATGCATTCCATCTGTTAACTACTCTGACACTGACAAATTCTTTTTAATGTCTCTGTGGCTCATATGGGTACTAAGTTCCCACCTGTGTCCCCTTGTTCGTGTTCCACCCGTGTAAAATAGTTAGTCTTTCCCCACCCTGTTAATTCCTCTGAGAATTTTGTAGGAGGTGATCATGTCTTTCCAGGGACGTGAGATTTAACTCCCATAGCCTTTCCTCGTTACTCATACCTCTCAGCTCTGGGCCTAGTCTGGTGGCATACCGCTGAATCTTCTCTCTCTCTTGTGCTTAACAAGGTATGGACTCCAGGCTGGAGCTGCATACTGCAGGATTGGTCTGACATATGTGGTATACAGAGTTCTGAATTATTCCTTACACAAGTTTCTAAAGGCAGTTTGTAGCGTGGGGTTACAGCCGTTAGGGAAGGGGCAATAAACGGAGCCTTGCTTGGTCAAAACTCTCTAGAACAGGTTATTGACCAATAAAGTCAACCACTATTGTTATGGGGGCCACCACTATGTCTACTACCACAGCTAGGACGCCACAGCTAGGACGCCACATCTAGGACGTCACAGCTAGGACGTCACAGCTAGGACGTCACAGCTAGGACGTCACATCTAGGACGCCACAGCTAGGACGCCACAGCTAGGACACCACAGCTAGGACGCCACAGCTAGGACGCCACAACTAGGACGCCACAGCTAGGACACCACAGCTAGGACGCCACAGCTAGGACACCACAGCTAGGACACCACAGCTAGGACACCACAGCTAGGACACCACAGCTAGGACGCCACAGCTAGGACACCACAGCTAGGACACCACAGCTAGGACACCACAACTAGGACACCACAACTAGGACACCACAACTAGGACACCACAGCTAGGACGTCACAGCTAGGACACCACAGCTAGGACACCACAGCTAGGACGCCACAGCTAGGACGTCACAGCTAGGACACCACAGCTAGGACGTCACAGCTAGGACACCACAGCTAGGACGTCACAGCTAGGACACCACAGCTAGGACACCACAGCTAGGACACCACAACTAGGACACCACAACTAGGACACCACAGCTAGGACGCCACAGCTAGGACACCACAGCTAGGACGCCACAGCTAGGACACCACAGCTAGGACGCCACAGCTAGGACACCACAGCTAGGACACCACAACTAGGACGCCACAGCTAGGACACCACAGCTAGGACACCACAACTAGGACGCCACAGCTAGGACGCCACAGCTAGGACACCACAACTAGGACGTCACAGCTAGGACGCAACAGCTAGGACACCACAGCTAGGACACCACAACTAGGACACCACAACTAGGACGCCACAGCTAGGACACCACAACTAGGACACCACAACTAGGACACCACAACTAGGACGCCACAGCTAGGACACCACAGCTAGGACACCACAACTAGGACGTCACAACTAGGACACCACAGCTAGGACACCACAGCTAGGACGTCACAGCTAGGACACCACAACTAGGACGCCACAGCTAGGACGCCACAGCTAGGACGCCACATCTAGGACGCCACAGCTAGGACGCCACAACTAGGACACCACAGCTAGGACACCACAACTAGGACACCACAACTAGGACACCACAGCTAGGACACCACAGCTAGGACACCACAGCTAGGACACCACAACTAGGACACCACAGCTAGGACACCACAGCTAGGACGTCACAGCTAGGACGCCACAGCTAGGACACCACAGCTAGGACGCCACAGCTAGGACGCCACAGCTAGGACGCCACAGCTAGGACGCCACAGCTTGGACACCACAGTTAGGACGCTACAGCTTGGACGCCACAGCTAGGACGCCACAGCTAGGACGCCACAGCTTGGACGCCACAGCTAGGACGCCACAGCTAGGACGCCACAGCTAGGACGCCACAGCTAGGACACCACAACTAGGACACCACAACTAGGACGCCACAGCTAGGACACCACAGCTAGGACGCCATAAACTCTCAGGCGGGAACAGGGTGACCTGACACAGCCAAAGATCTATGTAGCAAATAAAGTGGAGCAGTGGTAAGACACCCACCCAGCGCTTTCGCCCGGGTTCGTATCTTGACCGGGGAGGATTGACTGGGCGCCAATCCTTACCTGTATTCTCTGTCCACCCAGCAGGGAATGGGTACCTGGTTATTAAACGATTTGGCGGGTCGTATTCTAGGTGAAAATTAGGATTAAGGACCTGCCCGAAACGCTATGCGTACTAGTGGCTGTACAAGAATGTAAGAACTCTATAAATTGTATATATTTATATATAAACAAATATGTATGAACCAGAAGCCAGATCTATCAGACGACGGCCAAGATAGATCTATCAGACGACAGCTAAGATAGATCTATCAGACGACGGCCAAGCTAGATCTATCAGACGACGGCCAAGATAGATCTGTCAGACGACGGCCAAGATGGATCTATCAGACGACGGCCAAGATGGATCTATCAGACGACGGCCAAGATAGATCTATCAGACGACGGCCAAGATGGATCTATCAGACGACGGCCAAGATAGATCTATCAGACGGCGGCCAAGATAGATCTATCAGACGGCGGCCAAGATAGATCTATCAGACGACGGCCAAGATAGATCTATCAGACGGCAGCGAAGATAAATCTATCAGACGGCGGCCAAGCCAAACATGTTCAGTCATCACCGTCTGTTTCTGAAGCAACAGCCACCACCACCACCCAGTACAGTCAATCTCACAAGAGTTATCTCCTGATACAGCCATCTAGTCATCACCGCCTCCATCATTTGTCCGGACAAAAACGCCTCACCACACCGTTTCCAAATACACTTTCCAACCTTTTGAGAAATTGTTGGACCATGGGCCAACACCCCCGCCCGCCTCCTTGACCAGCGGGGCTACTGCGGTCAGACCCAACAAGGTGTCCCCTGACCAGAGAAAAATGTACCTTTAACCATAGAAAATGGGGCAGTGACCGCAAGTGTTGCCAACTTGATGTGTTACTCTATCCACTCAACCCAACGTTTAGACCATTTGCCTGTCAGTTTTAGCTTAATTAAGGATGCAGCATACCGTAGGAAGATGTTTTCTGGGATTTCGAGAGGATAGGCATCCTGCAGGAGGCAGGTGGACCGCAGGAGAGGCCGAGGGACGCGAGAGAGAGCTGGTAAGAATAGGTCTATAAAACGGGCCATCCATCAAGGCCCAGTAAATCTGTCCAAACCTAGCCCAGGGCAGGACGACCTCCCTGTTCACACTCTCTAATAGGCTTTTATGTCGGCCCTCGACCACACACACCAGTCGCCCCATTATGCCTCCATATCCGTTACCTCGAGGACCACTCGCTGGGTCGAGGGGCAGGCCAGGCGCTGGCTGGCCTGTCTTGGGTAATAAGGAAAGACTTGATATCTAAATTATCAGCCTCGAGTATGAGGGGATGGGTATCCGCTACCTGATATCTCTAGTTGATAATCTCACACTTGGTCTGTTAGTGTGTGTATATATATGTTATCTGTAGCTCACACTTGGCCTCTAGATGAATACACGTTTAATTGTAAGTATTTTGAAGTCGTTCTAAAAGCAGTTAATTTTTTTGCACGTTGTCTTCAATTGTCTCGATGTTGAACATTCATCTGAATTCTAGATGTCGAACGTTTATATAGATTTTCAAGAGTCATCTGGTTGTGTTGAGCGTTCGTCTAGATGTATCATCGAGCGAGTCCTTGGCTAGTTTTAGTGTCCCAAGACGCGACTTGTTACTTAATGTTGTTGCTTAAGGCGTTACTTGTAGTGAGTCAAATTAACTCAAAGGTCAAGTCCTCTTGTGTGATAGTTGGCGGCCAAGACGTTTGAGTGACAGTTTAATTGCCGTGCCTCTAGTAACAGCCTTGTTCCTCCTCGTTAACTGCCGAGGGGAACCAGTGCCATAAATTGGAGTTTCGTTGGCTGTTACCTCCGACCCATTAGCAGCCAATTAGTGTATTTCTGGTCAGGTTTAGCTTGCGGGGTGAGAACTTTGTACAGGAAAACTGGTTGTACTCACCTAGTTGTGCTTGCGGGGATTAAGCTCTGGCTCTTTGGTTTCGCCTCTCAACTGGTGTACAGATTCCTGAGCCTATTGGGCCCTATCATATCTACATTTGAAGGTGTGTGTGTGTGAGTGTGTGTGTGTGTGTGTGTGTGTGTGTGTGTGTGTGTGTGTGTGTGTGTGTGTGTGTGTGTGTGCTCTTACCTAAAGAGCCTGTAGGATTGAGTTTCAGCTCCTGGCCCCGTCTTAACAAATTAATAGTGCATTGCCCCCTTATTGTCATTCATTTTTTTTAAACAAAGAATGGAGGTCGGCTATTTTATTTTGCTTACTGCCTTGCGTGTCTCTATGCCAGTGATGCCCCTAAGTATTTGTATGTTGGATCATATCCCCTAATTTCTCCTTCCTATGATGATGAGTTGAGCTCCTTCAGTATGTCCCCGTATATTAACTCCATTCAGGTCTGTTGCTGCCAATATAAAGAA
>WNGS01079191.1:0-19754 GCA_020271785.1 Procambarus virginalis | reverse complement strand
ACATCTTCAAGAGGAACTAGATTTATTCCTCCAAGGAGTGCCAGACCAACCGGGCTTGTGGTGGGTATGTGGGCCAGCGGGCCGCTCCAAGCAACAGCCTCGTGGACCCCAAACTCTCACAAGTCAAGCCTGGACCCTCCCGGCCCCCATGGGCTTGGGAGTAGACGAACTCCCAGAACCCCATCAACCAGGTTAAACCAGGTTGGTTGAGCCTAACTAATCGTATCTGTTTAGGTCATAACATGTAATCATCAGTTACCTTGTTTCGAGCATAAGTTAGCTACGAGTTTGGGTGGATAACACATGGATGGTTCTCCTATAGGCCTTCTACAAATTTACTTAATTCTTTAGTTCTGAACTGCTTGCAGGTGTCGGGCAAGGGAAGCAGAGAGCGAGAACCCTCCGTCGGCAGGTGAGGGCAACGGGGCGGCTCAGCTCGAGGAGCTCCACCCGCCTAGGGAACTCCTTAGCTAATGACGCCCAGGTAACGTGTGCCTTTTGTCCTTCGTATGGCTTCCTTGTTCTCTGTCTGGGCCCTTTGCCCTCCACCTGGGATGCCTTGTCTCTTACCACAGCACACCAAACACAAGCATGTCTAACATTTCCACCCATGTACATGGATTTCTCAGCACATTCAACAGAGCTTCCAGTAATTAGGAAGTTGGTATTTCCCATTTTTTTTTCTTTTTCGACTGAAGGTTGAGAGGCATGACCCAAAACTTAAATTCAACCTCCCCGTAATTTAGCTACTACTAACCTCTGTATCATAAGAGATGGTAACCATAGAAAACTTATGAACCCATATTTGTGCCACAGGTGGTGGTGGCAGCAGTGAAGCAATGGCTCCATGAACAGAAGACGGCCAACACCAAACTTCCAGCCAAACTACCACCAGCAGAATACCGCACATCCTTCTCCTTAACACAGAGAAACAGTGAGTGTGTTTGTTGCCTGCTTTTTTTTGTGTGTTCTTTAACCTTATTATTCCCGTCGTTCATAGACAGCACACCCAACGAGAAATTACTGTTTATAGTTGCTGATGTTGTGTGTATACACTTGTTCATTGCTTGTTTATGTTTTTGATGATGCTATGGTAGAAACATATACCCCCCCCTCTTTTGAGCCTGGTGTAGTATTACCCTGGTGGAATTTTCCCTGGGGGTGTATGTCCCCTCCCCCTTTCCATTTCTCCTTGGTATGTGGCATACCTCCTTGTTGGAATCGGGTGTGTGTATGATAGTGATGGTGTATGTAATTACCTTTCTGTAGGTTTCTGGCAGAACGGAACACCAGCCTCCAGAGGACCCAATCATGACCTCTCAATCCAACTCCAGGACCTCCGTGCCCGCCTTGGTCTCCCAGTCACACCTGCATCCCCTGAGGTAAGCTCTACTCTTTCACATACATGACATGCATACAGTTTATGCATATTCCATACATTCATGTATGCAACCTTCATACAACTTTTCTATACATTGCTGATATAGTTCCCATGCTCTGGATTGTGATTTATATTTTCATCGCCATTCGGGAGCCACTGTCTTGGTGTAACAAATCGGTAGTTTATGAAAACAAACCCATACTTGTTGGCTACCTCCATCCTTTATTGATTATGCATGCTTGTCTGGTGTAAACCATCTTGAATGTGCTATTCTTTAATATTCATAGGCGACACATGAGAAATACTTACTTCCGTATTTCTCTTATGTTGAACATCCATGGGTTCGTCAGGCATTTTATTTATCGTTGAAAATGTTAAATATAACCTAGGTACTATGTTATTGTAGAACATAGGAAAATTTGAATAACTGAATATAATGAGAATACAGGGAGTTATAATTACCATACCGGACTAAACACAGAAGAAGATGTAATAACCTTTCAATTGGGAGGAAATACATGATAGGAGGATGGGTATTTCAGGTCACACGTGGATATAATTAACCGACATAAAAAACTTGGTACTCAGTAGATGACCTACGCACGACAATTTCTACCAATCGAGCATTTAGGTAGGTGATGAGCTGAATATGAGGTAAGGCGTTTGATATCAGGATACTCGGTATTTGCTTTGCCCAGAATTAAGCTACAGCAATTTCATGTAAATTTTCACTTGAGGTAATCAAACCTCCTCTTTGCTCCAAAAGATCACTCACAGGCTGCCTTGTTCACTCAAAAATTAATGAATATCAGGAAGAGTCCTCATCAATCAAAAACAACCACAAATGAACCATGTTTCTAGGCCTCTTTATTCACCCTGCCAGTCAATGGGTGCCTCTGAAGTCCTTTGCACAAGGTCAAAACTCTTCCTTCCTTTTTATACTGCTAGTATTTATGGGATGGCTGACAGGCTTAAGAGCCTACGCCTCCACCAAAAGGCTGCAAACTAATATTCATCTACTGGCCCCAGTATCTTCCTTTCAGTTCCCTATCCATTCTACAAATGGAGAACAAACAAGAATCTGTTCTAAATTATACAAAATGTAAATAAATAGAGGTTCAATGGACTGTTACACTAGGGTGAGTGTACAATGTTAGTTGGTATTGACGGACTGTAACAGTGGTGTTAGCGTTGATGGTCTACCGTATCGGTGATTCTGGCATTCATTGTTGACCGTGTCTGTGGTGTTTAGCAGTGATTGTTGACTGGACTGGTGGTTCTAAGGCATGGGGAGGGAAGACTAGATTGGTAATTAAAGCTTTGATACTAAATGTGGAATTGGAACAACACTTGAACTGTGGCCAGCATCTCTGTAAGCCAACCAAGGTAACTTCTGCCTGGCCCTCAGTTCCAGCAAGCACTCCTGATATCCAGTATGAAGTGCAACACAATGTGAGGTGGCCATCTTACTGATATCTGTATGCAAGTAATTATCAAATGGCAGGATATTGGAAATGCTCTAAATGTCACTCAGGATACTAATACTTGAAGTATGTACTGTACTTGTCTAAAGAAGGTACCAAGCCTGGAAGATTATTTTGCATTATGTCGCAGGAGCAAAACAGTCAAAAAGTTATAGAAAAAATGTTATACAGTACAAGTATCTTTCCATCTACATTGTGACATAGGCACAATCAGAGAACACTGAATAAACATCAGAGGTCCACGGTTGTTCAGCATCCTCCCAGCGAGCATAAGAAATATTGCCGGAACAACCATGGACATCTTCAAGAGAAAACTAGATAGTTTTCTTCAAGGAGTGCTGGACCAACCGGGCTGTGGTGGGTATGTGGGCCTGCGGGCCGCTCCAAGCAACAGCCTAGTGGACCAAACTCACAAGTCGAGCCTGGCCTCGGGCCGGGCGTGGGGAGTAGAAGAACTCCCAGAACCCCATCAAGCAGGTAATGTATAGTCTTCATTACTGTAAGAGTAACACCAGTGGATTAATTAATTTTGTTGTGGACTGGCAGCATGTGTATATACAATATATATTTTAGGCTTGTATTGAGGCCCCCATCCATTGTCAAACTACTGACCCTTCCCAGAATGCAACCCCATAAGTTGTCTAACTCTTGGGAACCTGTTTTCTGCTAGGTGATAAGCACATTTCCTTTCATCTAATGTTTCTAAATTATTTTTGCCCCAATGGAATTCCAGATTTAGTTGAGAACAATCTGAACTGCGTTACCAAAACCCAATAGCAATCTCTTGACGGCACCAATGTATCGCTGAGCTCAAGCTATCTTCCACACTAAAAAGGCTAACATAGTTCCAATCTACAAAAGTGGAAGCAGGGAAGACCCCCTTAATTATAGCTCGGTATCATTGACAAGTGTAATAGTCAAAATACTGGAAAAAATAATTAAATCTAAATGGATAGAACACCTGGAGAGAAATTATATAATATCAGACAGACAGTATGGTTTTCGATCTGGAAGATCCTATGTGTCGAATTTACTCAGTTTCTATGATCGAGCAACAGAGATATTACAGGAAAGAGATGGTTGGGTTGACTGCATCTATCTGGACCTAAAAAAGGCTTTTGACAGAGTTCCACATAAGAGGTTGTTCTGGAAACTGGAAAATATTGGAGGAGTGACAGGTACGCTTCTAACATGGATGAAAAATTTTCTGACTGATAGAAAAATGAGGGCTGTGATCAGAGGCAATGTATCGGACTGGAGAAATGTCACAAGTGGAGTACTACAGGGTTCAGTTCTTGCACCAGTGATGTTTATTGTCTACATAAATGATCTACCAGTTGATATACAGAATTATATGAACATGTTTGCTGATGATGCTAAGATAATAGGAAGGATAAGAAACTTAGATAATTGTCATGCCCTTCAAGATGACCTGGACAAAATAAGTATATGGAGCACCACTTGGCAAATGGAATTTAATGTTAATAAATGCCATGTTATGGAATGTGGAATAGGAGAACATAGACCCCACACAACCTATATATTATGTGAGAAATCTTTAAAGAATTCTGATAAAGAAAGAGATCTAGGGGTGGTTCTAGATAGAAAACTGTCACCTGAGGACCACATCAAGAACATTGTGCAAGGAGCCTATGCCACGTTTTCTAACTTCAGAATTGCTTTTAAATACATGGATGGCGATATACTAAAGAAATTGTTCACAACTTTTGTTAGGCCAAAGCTAGAATATGCAGTGGTTGTGTGGTGCCCATATCTTAAGAAGCACATCAACAAACTGGAAAAGGTGCAAAGACATGCTACTAAGTGACTCCCAGAACTGAAGGGCAAGAGCTACGAGGAGAGGTTAGAGGCATTAAATATGCCAAAACTAGAAGACAGAAGAAAAAGAGGTGATATGATCACTACATACAAAATAGTAACAGGAATTGATAAAATCGATAGGGAAGATTTCCTGAGACCTGGAACTTTAAGAACAAGAGGTCATAGATATAAACTAGCTAAACACAGATGCCGAAGAAATATAAGAAAATTCACTTTTGCGAACAGAGTGGTAGATGGTTGGAACAAGTTAGGGGAGAAGGTGGTGGAGGCCAAGACCGTCAGTAGTTTCAAAGCGTTATATGACAAAGAGTGCTGGGAAGACGGGACACCATGAGCATAGCTCTCATCCTGTAACTACACTTAGGTAATTACACGTTAACCCAACTTATTTTTATTTTCCAGAAGCTTGGCAGAATGGATGGTATCCTACGTGGGCTGTCGTCTCCTCCCTAGGACCGTGCCAGAGCCTTGGGATGTCCCCCACCAGGCCACTCTCCTCCACTGCCTACCTCGATAACGTCCTGGGCCTTGTTACTCCACTGGATATAAACGAAGATGTCCTCAGTGTGAGTCTTTCCTGATTTGCTAGATAAGCCCTTCAAGTATTATATTAGTAGTCTGCTGTTTTTGTCGGGCAAAAGACAACAGAACATCGACCAACTTCAGACAAGTATTCATAGATTCAGTACAGCATTTTGTACCATGCTGAGCTCTAAATAGTCAGAATGTTCTAGTCTCCACAACTGTTCTTAGGGATCCCTGGAAACACAAACCGAAACTGTCTCTATTTTCCGCTTGTTACAACTTGTAATAAAGTTGTTACATCTTGGCTTAACGTGTTTGACGTATTAGAACGTTGTCACAACTTGCTAATTGTTGTTATAACTGGTTAGGTGGTGTTAAAATGTGTTCGAACGTGTATCAACGTGTAGTTTCGGCACCGGCTTCAGGGTGGGGTCAGCCTATACATCAAAGACACACTCATCTGTACTGAGCTGCTAAACACCTCGAATGATATGGTGGAAGTGCTGATAATCAAAATAGAGATTATAAATGTAGTTATTGTCCTTGTATATAAGTCACCGGAGGCAAACCCTCAGCAGTTTAAAGACCAACTAATGAAAGTAGAACACTGCTTGGAAAACCTCACAAATCCAGCTCCGAACATCATTCTGCTTGGGGACTTCAACCTACGGCACCTGAAATGGAAGCACCTGGCTAATACAGTAATATCAGAAAGAATACCAGGAAGTAGCCTTAATGAACAGGCACATGCAAATGACCTGCTACGGATGTGCGACAGGTTTGCCTTAAACCAGCAAATAGTAGAACCAACCAGGAAGGAGAACACGCTGGACCTCATTTTCACTAATAATGATGAATTGATCAGGAACATAATGATTACAAATACCTGTTACTCAGATCACAACTTAATTGAAGTTATGACAACCATGGGGAATAGACCTTCAAAACCAGTCCAGATTCCCGGTGGAGGAGATTTCAGCAAATTCAACTTCAATAATAAACAGATAAACTGGGAGCAAATAAACCAGGACTTCACAGAAATAAACTGGGAAGAACAGCTAGGAAATGCGAACCTGAACCAGTGCCTGGAAAAAATAAGCTCAGTAGCACTAGAAATATGTACAAACCGCATCCCCCTAAGAAAAAAGAGGAAGAGATGCAGATTGGAACGAGAACGTCGTTCCCTATATAGGCGAAGAAAACGAATCGCGGTACAACTTGAGAGTCGCACCCTATCTCAGGAACGGCGAAGAAGGTTAGGTAGCGAAATAGGAAAAATTGAACTCAAGCTACAAGAATCATACAAAACGCAGGAGAGGGAAAGAGAGCAAAAGGCCATCAGTGAAATAGAGAGAAACCCGAAATATTTTTTCTCCTATGCAAAATCAAGATCAAAAACCACATCTAGTATCGGGCCCCTGCGAAAGGAAGATGGAACTTTCACCGATGACAACAAAGAAATGAGCGAGCTACTGAGGAAGCAATACGACTCTGTCTTCAGCGAGCCATTAAACGCACTAAAGATCGATAACCCAAATGAATTTTTCATGGATATGATACCAACATCAAATCATATATCAGACGTCACCCTATCCCCACTGGATTTTGAAGAAGCCATAAACAGTATGCCTATGCACTCCGCACCAGGCCCGGATTCTTGGAACTCCATATTCATCAAGAACTGTAAAAAACCACTATCGCAGGCCCTTCACATTCTGTGGAGACAAAGCCTAGATACTGGCGTTATTCCTGATATACTAAAAACAGCAGAGATAGCACCACTTCATAAAGGAGGAAATAAGGCAGAGGCAAAAAATTACAGACCGATAGCACTAACATCGCACATCATAAAAATTTTTGAGAGAGTGCTAAGAAGTAAGATCACAAAATACATGGAATCACAGCATCTCCATAACCCCGGACAACATGGTTTCAGAACAGGGCGCTCTTGCCTGTCGCAGTTGCTGGACCACTATGATATGGCATTAGATGCTATGGAAGACAAACAAAACGCTGATGTAATTTACACAGATTTGCAAAAGCTTTTGATAAATGTGACCATGGTGTTATTGCCCATAAAATGCGCTCAAAAGGAATTACCGGAAAAGTAGGCAGATGGATCTACAATTTCCTGACCAACAGAACCCAATGTGTAATAGTCAACAAAATAAAATCCAACCCGTCAACCGTTAAGAGCTCAGTCCCCCAGGGTACTGTGCTTGCTCCAGTACTTTTTCTCATCCTTATATCGGACATAGACAAGAACACAACCTATAGCACTGTATCATCCTTTGCAGATGACACTAGGATCTTCATGAGAGTAGGCAACATAGAGGACACGGCGAACCTCCAGTCAGATGTAGATCAGGTCTTTCTATGGGCTACAGAAAATAATATGGTGTTTAACGAAGACAAGTTCCAGCTCATGCGCTATGGAAAGAATGAAAATATAAAAACTGAAACCACGTACAAAACTCAGGCAAATCATAACATAGAACGAAAAGGCAATGTAAAGGATCTGGGTGTACTCATGTCGGAAGACCTTACCTTTAAAGAACACAATAAAGTAGCCGTCACAACTGCAAGAAAAATGACAGGTTGGATAACAAGAACTTTTCACACTAGAGATGCTATACCGATGATGACACTTTTCAAAACGCTTGTGCTCTCTAGAGTGGAGTACTGCTGCACAATGACAGCCCCTTTCACTGCGGGTGAAATTGCTGACCTGGAGAGCGTACAGAGATCCTTTACTGCTAGAATCCACTCGGTAAAACATCTAAACTATTGGGACCGACTAAAGAGCCTAAATCTGTATTCCCTTGAGCGCAGGCGGGAGAGATACATAATAATTTACACGTGGAAAATATTAGAGGGGCTGGTCCCAAACCTGCACACAGAAATAACATCACATGAGACCAGAAGACATGGCAGGATGTGCAGAATACCCCCGTTGAAAAGCAGAGGTGCAACTGGTACTCTGAGAGAGAACTCTATCAACATCAGAGGCCCGAGACTGTTCAACACGCTTCCACTACACATAAGGGACATAACTGGCAAACCCCTCACAGTGTTCAAGAGAGAACTGGATAAGCACCTCCAAAGGATACCTGATCAACCAGGCTGTGACTCATACGTCAGGCTGCGAGCAGCCGCGTCCAACAGCCTGGTTGATCAGTCCAGCAACCAGGAGGCCTGGTCGATGACCGGGCCGCGGGGACGATAAGCCCCGGAAGCACCTCAAGGTATCCTCAAGGTAAGGTGTCGGTGTGTGTTTGGCGGGATGCTACAGTGGTCACTTACTGGCAACAGTATTGATGATAAATCTTTTCCAAAGGGCTACAGCCACTAGCCCCAGGGAAAGGGGTACAGCCACTAGCCCCAGGGAAAGGGCTACAGCCACTAGCCCCAGGGAAAGGGGTACAGCCACTAGCCCCAGGGAAAGGGCTACAGCCACTAGCCCCAGGGAAAGGGCTACAGCCACTAGCCCCAGGGAAAGGGCTACAGCCACTAGCCCCAGGGAAAGGGCTACAGCCACTAGCCCCAGGGAAAGGGCTACAGCCACTAGCCCCAGGGAAAGGGCTACAGCCACTAGCCAGGCTATGACCCCAGGGTAAATACAGGCAATACCAAATCGGGTGTGACACAGCATGATAAATGCAGTGTAGTACCAGCATGATGACAGGTAGAAGTAGATATTAGTAGATAGGCAAGTACATTATACTTAACACTTGTGCAAGAGCACCTGCAAATGCAGCACAACTAATAAGGCAGTTTAACTGCCCAAGTCATTTAGGCCAGCCATAATCTTTATTATAAAGATTATAGTAGCTTAATCTCGATGTTAAGAATTAAAGTAAACTATGTAATATATAACATATAAAACTAAGTAAAGCATCCAACAGCCTAATGGTTTATCTTAATGAACTCCATGCCTTTATTTTCTTTAATTTATGCATATTATGTACAGACATGCTCGTCAGAGGGGAGTAGCAACAGCAGCGGGTGTCAGGTGCCTGGGCCGGACCTCCCTGGAGCAGCACATCTGGACCGTTTAGCACACCTGGCTGACTCGCTCCTCATTGCCTCCAGGTGCGTACTTCCTTGGTATACAGTTCTCATCCCAGCTCTCAAGATCACCTGAGAGTTTAATATGATTTAATGCCAGTAAAATATAGTAATGCCAAGGTCCACTTTTAAACATTTAGCAGAGCTTCTGGAGAAATCATTTCAGGGGTAACCAACCACTCTGCTACTTCAAAACATCATCCTGATTAAGCCTAGTTTTCCATTACAATTATGAAAGTAGACGTTTGCTTCTATAATGTGTAGGTCGTATAGCATTTGATGATATTTCATGTTTTGAAACTTGGCTTTTGTTATAGGAACATCAGTCGGGCTTCAGGCATCTTATCACACTATAACTCAGGCCAAATGACTTCGGCAACCTCCCTGGGCGATCTCACATCAACTGCCACCTTGGGTCACTTGAGGTCAACTCTGGCACTTACCAAGACTACATCGTCATCAGTGGGTAATTTGACGTCCCTATTCCCTCAAGACTGTAGAGACAAGGCCCAAAGTCCTGTATCCATACTGGGCAATCGGGTCGGTGACTTGTGCACATTATCACCTGGGTCAAAGGTCAAATGCCGGGGGACCGAGGTCATCTTGGCTGCCCCGGTGAGAGAGAGGAGGTCATCATCAGTTCTTATGTACAACAACAACGACAGCATAGAGGAGGCGGATGAGGAGGAATCATCCACTCTCGCAACTAACAAAACTGGTACACTCCAGGAAACGTCTAATGCTTTTGACGAGTCATCCAGAACCACGTCATCCTCTTCCAGTCTCCTCTCGACGTCATGTAGTGGCTCGCAGGGGTCATCCAGAACCTCTCCAGCCTCCAGTGCATCACAGGGATCATCCAGTACCTTGCAAGAGTCTTCCTGTAACATTCAGGAGTCTTTCAGCACTTTACAAGACTCCTCGAGCGTCTCATCAGTCACTAGCATATTACACACTTCCTCCAGCATCGTATAGGGACTATTTAAATTTTAAGGGTTGCTCAAAGCATCAATAAGGACTGACCAACTCTCCAGGATGGGTGTTAACCAACACCTTGCAGGGGCCAATTAGTTCCTGATTTTAGGTGTAATAGTTCCTCACTTATATTTTAAAAGGTGTCAAGAGTAAAGAAACATCCAAAATCTCCCCAACCTTCCATGCCTCACAAGTGTATTCCTCCAAGGTGTCATCCCAAGTAATGACAATGCTGCATGGAACGGACAGGGACAGGGACAGACACACAACACATACCCTCACTTTTTCTTTTGCAAATAGTGGCAGATGACAAAACTGTCAGTAGTTTGTGTTATGCGACAGAGTACTGGGAAGACAGGAATGAGCCACGAGCGTAGCTCTCATCCTGTAACTACAGTACACTTGGGTAATTACACACACAGCACCCCCTCCTCCCCAGAGTCATTCACTGTGCAATCTGCTAACTAACCAGCTTCTTGTATTCACAACATTGATGGAGCTACCACACATGAACCAAATACACACACTAAATAAGAGCCATCACACTCATATGTCTGACTGATGCCCAGTTGAACCAGGGACTCCAATATCAAAGATGTATACTGTACCACGTTAATCATTACACATATAAATAACCAATAACCTACAAAAAGTCTCATGGTTGCCTAGTGCCTTAATAGAATTAAACTGAAAACTGTGTAAATACTGTATTTTGATATATAAGTTGATTGCAAATTTATGTAATCCATTTTACAGCTGCATTTGTAAATAAAAATTGTATATATTTTTTGCAAGTCGTGAACAGCTAAAGTGTCCATAAGACAGTACTGAATGCATATTCTTGACATACTAGTATATACGTCTTTAGACATCAATTATTTCAGCTGATAACTTTTTAGAATGTGTAGATGTGTATTTGTTTTTCTTTTTAACTTATGAGAAATGTCAAGTCACCACCTCCAAGTGTAAACTCTTGGTTGAAACTCCAAAAATTCTTAATTAAATCGTTTTTTTGCATTACAGCAGCACTAGTGTAGGTGGTAGTGGTCTAGGAATCGGCACATGGGTGGTTGTGACGTAATCTGCACCACTGTTTTGCCCCCCCCCCCCTATGGGGTTTCAAAAGTGGATTCCAACCTGCTTGATGGGGTTCTGGGAGTTGTTCTACTCCCCAAGCCCGCCCTGAGGCCAGGCTTAACTTGTGAGAGTTCGGTCCACCAGGCTGGACCATTTGTCTTTGATTAACTTGACCGTTATTATCTAGGTTGAAATGCCCACGGCTGAACATGCTGGGGTAGGAACACGAATGATTTGACCCCTTGTTTGGTTGAGTTGTAACTACAAAGTCCAGCTTTCGACCTACCTCTCCAGGTAGTTGTCGCAGACATTTTGACCTCGCGTTCCAGATGGTTCAGCTGTCCACTACTGAACCACCTATTGGGGAGGTCAAAATATGGACTTTTTTACCCCCTCCCCAGGCAGTTCAACCAAGGACTGAACTGCCTGGAGGGGAAAGTCTAAATGTGCACGACTTAAAAGCTTTGATTATGAAACTCCCACATACCTAGTCAGCTTCAGTTTTATCTCGTGTTCTTAATGTTCATAAATGTTTCCACAATTTGTAAGTGGAAAAAACCTGTTGGATATACTGTAAAGGCCGAAAAATTTTATGTAAACATATTGTGGTCCAAATATTCTTTGCCTGTTTTTTTTATAATAGGCATTGTTACTTAATCTGAAGATATTCCGCTATTATAGTGTATAAACTGTATAATAAATGTCGCTTACTTGTACATAAAGAACAAATTTGCTTAATATATATATATATATATACACTTGTTTAATTATCCATGTTTTCATTATAGAATCGAAAATTAGAAATATTTCAAGTCCCTGGCTCAGAGAAATCACAGTATTGTAATACTATATATCAATGAGAAAATCCACAGGAGCCGTGATGAGGATTCAAACCTATGCGCTGTCATCTCCCAGACAACTAGGCCACAACATGGTAAGAGAATTGCAACCTGGGGTGTTCTGCTGAACCCCCCCCCCCCAAGGCTTCCACTGAAGCCAAACCAGGGTTTCTCAATTCCCCCATGCACACTATCAGAGGTAGAATTCCTAGATAGCAAAAGCCAGAATACATGAGGTAATTGTGAAACCTTGGTTTGGCTTTAGTGGAATCCTCGTGGGTTCAGCAGAACCCCAGGTTGCAATTCTCTAATCATTATGGCCTAGTTGTCTGGGAAAGACAGCGCATATGTTTGAATCCTCATCACGGCTGCTGTGGATTTTCTCGTTCCCTGCTCAGCCCTTTTGTTTCTCAAACAATTTTAAGTCTTGTGAAGAAATGTGGTGGCGTTGAACTGGCAACTGTGGGCCACCCAGACACAGGCTTGATAAAAGCCAAAATGTGTATGAATGACTCTAGCTTCCTGTCCCCCCAACACAATGAATTATAATTACTGTATTATTATATCACTCGGGATGAGCACTGTTAAAAGGTATGCATTCACTTAGGATTTTATCAAGGGACATTGGAAAAGCAATACTAACAATCACCCTGAAAATCGGGGCATTTTACAACGAAGTGCACAACTGATAGAATAAGGGGCAAAACACTGTTACGCGTGACCATCAGTTAAAATCACGTGGCTGATATGCAGCCTAGGGTGAGCTGTTTTCCACAGACTATTATGGTGGTTGGAGGAAGGCCATGGTGATGACTTACTCTAAAATGTGATATTTGTTACTGTAATGCCAGGCCACAGAATGACTTAAGTAGTAATGTCAATAAGGATATGGGAAATGAGTCTAGCATGCCTAGCCTCCTTAGCAGCGGTGTCCACAAGTTGTTGATATCCTGCACTCTGAATATTGTAGAAGGCATCGCATCTATAGATATCTGCTTTCCTTTGATATAATTCGGGTATGTTGTTCCTCAGTGGGACTCCTATATACTCGTTACAGCCGCCGGATTCCTTCGTGGGTATTCTACATCCTGATTATAATGTAGGATGTCTATCATCCTGAGATATCCAATATGATTAAAATAATGAGGGCAAATTCCTCATAGTGGACATCTAGCATCATGATTCAGGCAGGACTCTCTCCACTGGACATCCAACATCCTGATTCAGGCAGGACTCTCCACTGGACATTAAACATCCTGATTCTGGCAGGACTCTCTCCAGTGGAGATTCAACATCCTGATTGATGCAGGACTCTCTCCAGGGGATATCCAACATCCTGATTCAACCAGGACTCTCACCAGTGATTATCCAACATCCTGATTCTGGCAGGACTCTATCCAGTAGATATCCGATATCCTGTTTCAGGCAGGACTCTCTCTAGTGGACGTCCAACATCCTGAGTCAGGCAGGGCTCTCTCCAGTGGATATTGAATATCTTGATTCAACCAGGACTCTCTCCAGTGGATATCCAACATCCTGATTCTGTTAGGACTTTCTTCAGTGGATATTGAACATCCTGATTCAGGCAGGATTCTCCAGTGGATATACAACATCCTGGTTCAGGCATGACTCACTCTAGTGGATATCCAATATTATATCCAACATTCTGATGACATTGTAGACAGAAATTTTCTACACAGTGGACATTAAACATCCTGATTCTGGCAGGATTCTCTCCAGTGGAGATTCAACATCCTGATTCAACCAGGACTCTCTCCAGTGATTATCCAACATCCTGATTCTGGCAGGACTCTATCCAGTGATATCCGATATCCTGATTCTGGCAGGACTCTATCCAGTAGATATCCGATATCCTGTTTCAGGCAGGACTCTCTCTAGTGGACGTCCCATCCTGATTCAGGCAGGGCTCTCTCCAGTGGATATTGAATATCCTGATTCAACCAGGACTCTCTCCAGTGGATATCCAACATCCTGATTCTGTTAGGACTTTCTTCAGTGGATATTGAACATCCTGATTCAGGCAGGATTCTCCAGTGGATATCCAACATCCTGGTTCAGGCAGGACTCACTCTAGTGGATATCCAACATTCTGATGACATTGTAGACAGAGAAATTTCTACACAGTGATTGTAGGCTGTTATAGGCTTGAAGATATAAAAGTATCTACATAAATGACGAAGAAAGAAATTCATAATTTTTTAATATCCATTTACTATTAGGCTCATTATAATTATTATTACTTGCTCATCAACTCATTTTTGTTAATAATATGTTGAAAAACATGATGATAAGTTTGATATTTGAATTGGCTGTATCTCGGTAAATATATGTGTAAAAGGCTTAATATTTAAATTAGCAAAGAAAGAGTTAACAAAGAAAGTCTAGTCAGGTTCAGTAGATGAAAGCGTTCTAGGTAAGTTTTAATGGTAGCATTTTGAAACGATTCTATGGCTGGTTTTGATTTTGAGTTTTGCGAAAAATGACGATTTCGCCGAGGTGGCGATTTTTCCGTGGCAGCTCCGCTTTGCGCCATCTTTTGACAATTATTTACTGATTTAACTGACCGCTGAGCTGTGTAGCCGTCATGTCCCGAGGCACCATGCTTGTGTCTATCTTTTGGTCAGTTTTTATTATTTGATTTAATCATTGACTATTTTCTGTTCTATAGGAAATAAGGTAATTAAAAATCAAAAGAAAACAAAAGTTTTTGCCGAGAAATGACCGGCTAGCTGTGTGATGCATCATACTGAACCGCTATATATATATATTTATATAAACTGATTTTCCTCAATTATTATTCTTTTTTATGAACATTCTTTTGGATATCTCTGGTCCTGACGACAATGAAAGCATATCTGAGAGCTGTTGATATCCTGCACTCTGAATATTGTAGAAGGCATCGCATCTATAGATATCTGCTTTCCTTTGATATAATTCTGGTATGTTGTTCCTCAGTGGGACTCCTATATACTCGTTACAGCCGCCGGATTCCTTCGTGGGTATTCTACATCCTGATTATAATGTAGGATGTCTATCATCCTGAGATATCCAATATGATTAAAATAATGAGGGCAAATTCCTCATAGTGGACATCTAGCACCATGATTCAGGCAGGACTCTCTCCACTGGACATCCAACATCCTGATTCAGGCAGGACTCTCCAGTGGACATTAACATCTGATTCTGGCAGGACTCTCTCCAGTGGCGATTCAACATCCTGACTGATGCAGGACTCTCTCCAGGGATATCCAACATCCTGATTCAACCAGGACTCTCACCAGTGATTATCCAACATCCTGATTCTGGCAGGACTCTATCAGTAGATATCCGATATCCTGTTTCAGACAGGACTCTCTCTAGGGACGTCCAACATCCTGATTCAGGCAGGGCTCTCTCCAGTGGATATTGAATATCCTGATTCAACCAGGACTCTCTCCAGTGGATATCCAACATCCTGATTCTGTTAGGACTTTCTTCAGTGGATATTGAACATCCTGATTCAGGCAGGATAGTCCAGTGGATATCCAACATCCTGGTTCAGGCAGGACTCACTCTAGTGGATATCCAACATTCTGATGACATTGTAGACAGAGAAATTTTCTACACAGTGACTGTAGGCTGTTATAGGCTTGAAGATATAAAAAAGTATCTAAGTAAATGACGAAGAAAGAAATTCATAATTTTTAATATCCATTTATTATTAGGCTCATTATAAATATATTACTTGCTCATAAACTCATTTTTGTTAATAATATGTTAAGAAAACATGATGATAAATTTGATATTTGAATTGGCTGTATCTCGGTAAATATATGTGTAAAGGCTTAATTTTGAAATTAGCAAAGAAAGAGTTAACAGAAAGAAACGTCCAGTGATGCGGTAATTCTAATGGTAGCATTTGAAAACGATTCTATGGCTGGTTTTGATTTTGAGTTTTGAGAAAAATGACGATTTCGCCGAGGTGGCGATTTTTCCGTGGCAGCTCCGCTTTGCGCATCTTTTGACAATTATTTACTGATTTAATGACCGCTGAGCTATGTAGCCGTCATGTCCCGAGGCACCATGCTTGTTTCTATCATTTGGTCAGTTTTTTATTATTTAATTTATCATTGGCTATTTTCTAATTCTATAGGAAATAAGGTAATTAAAAATCAAAAGAAAACAAACGTTTTTTATCGAGAAATAACCGGGTAGCTGAGTGATGCATCATACTGAACCGCTATATATATTTATTTATATAAACAAGAGTTATTCACTCATTTATTCTTTATTTATGGGCATTCTTTTGGATATCCTTGATCCTGACGACAATGAAAGCATATCTGAGAGCTGTTGATATCCTGCACTCTGAATATTGTAGAAGGCATCGCATCTATGGATATCTGCTTTCTTTCGATATAATTCTGGTATGTTGTGCCTCAATGGGACTCCTATTTACTCGTTACAGCCACCGGATTCATTCGCGGGTATTCTACATCCTGATTATAATGTAGGATGTCCATCATCCTGAGATATCCAATATGATTAAAATAATGAGGGCTATTTCCTCATAGTGGACATCTAGCACCATGATTCAGGCAGGACTTTCTCCAGTGGATATCCAGATTCAGGCAGGACTCCACTGGACATCCAACATCCTGATTCAGGCAGGACTCTCTCCAGAGGACATTAAACATCCTGATTGAGGCAGGACTCTCTCCAGTGGATATCCAACGTCCTGATTCTCGGAGGACTCTCTCCAGTAGATATCCGATATCCTGTTTCAGGCAGGACTCTCTCTAGTGGACGTCCAACATCCTGATTCAGGCAGGGCTCTCTCCAGTGGATATTGAATATCCTGATTCAACCAGGACTCTCTCCAGTGGATATCCAACATCCTGATTCTGTTAGGACTTTCTTCAGTGGATATTGAACATCCTGATTCAGGCAGGATTCTCCAGTGGATATCCAACATCCTGGTTCAGGCAGGATTCACTCTAGTGGATATCCAACATTCTGATGACATTGTAGACAGAGAAATTTTCTACACAGTGATTGTAGGCTGTTATAGGCTTGAAGATATAAAAAAGTATCTACGTAAATGACGAAGAAAGAAATTCATAATTTTTTAATATCCATTTATTATTAGGCTCATTATAAATATTATTACTTGCTCATCAACTCATTTTTGTTAATAATATGTTAAGAAAACATGATGATAAGTTTGATATTTGAATTGGCTGTATCTCGGTAAATATATGTGTAAAAGGCTTAATATTTGAAATTAGCAAAGAAAGAGTTAACAGAAAAAAACGTCCAGTGATGCGGTAATTCTAATGGTAGCAATTTGAAAACGATTCTATGGCTGGTTTTGATTTTGAGTTCTGAGAAAAATGACGATTTCGCCGAGGTGGCGATTTTTCCGTGGCAGCTCCGCTTTGCGCCATCTTTTGACAATTATTAACTGATTTAACTGACCGCTGAGCTGTGTAGCCGTCATGTCCCGAGGCACCATGCTTGTGTCTATCATTTGGTCAGTTTTTTATTATTTAATTTAATCATTGGCTATTTTCTAATTCTATAGGAAATAAGGTAATTAAAAATCAAAAGAAAACAAAAGTTTTTTACCGAGAAATAACCGGGTAGCTGAGTAATGCATCATACTGAACCGCTATATATATATATATATTTATATAAACAAGAGTTATTCACTCATTTATTCTTTGTTTATGGGCATTCTTTTGGATATCCTTGATCCTGACGACAATGAAAGCATATCTGAGAGCTGTTGATATCCTGCACTCTGAATATTGTAGAAGGCATCGCATCTATGGATATCTGCTTTCTTTCGATATAATTCTGGTATGTTGTGCCTCAATGGGACTCCTATTTACTCGTTACAGCCACCGGATTCATTCGCGGGTATTCTACATCCTATTATAATATAGGATGTCCATCATCCTGAGATATCCAATATGATTAAAATAATGAGGGCTAATTCCTCATAGTGGACATCTAGCATCATGATTCTCTCCACTGGACATCCTGATTCAGGCAGGACTCCACTGGACATCCAACATCCTGATTCAGGCAGGATTCTCTCCAGAGGACATTAAACATCCTGATTGAGGCAGGACTCTCTCCAGTGGATATCCAACATCCATATTCAACCAGGACTCTCTCCAGTGGATATCCAACGTCCTGATTCTCGCAGGACTCTCTCCAGTGGACATCCAACGTCCTGTTTCAGGCAGGACGCTTTCTAGTGGACGTCCAACATCCTGATTCAACCAGGATTCTCATCAGTGGATATCCAACATCCTGATTCTGTCTACACTTTCTTCGGTTGATATTGAACATCCTGATTCAGGCAGGTCTCTCCAGTGGATATCCAACATCCTGGTTCAGGCAGGACTCACTCTAGTGGATATCCAACTTCCTGATGACATTGTAGACAGATAAATTTTCTACACAGTGATTGTAGGTTGTTATAGGCTTGAAGGTACAAAAAAAGTATCTACATAAATGGCGAAGAAATGAACTCACTGTGTACCCTATGCTCACAGGATGAGTATAGGGTACACAATGAACTACCACTCACACGATTGGTATGGGTTGCACAAGAAACTATCGCACAGAGGATGAGTATGGAGAGCAAAGTAAACAAAGATACACACGATGAGAAAGGATTGCACAGTGTCCTATATGACTCACAGAATGGGTATGAGGTGCACAATAAACTACAGGTATTAGGATAAGTATGGGTTGCACAATAATTTACAGGTCACAGGATGGGTATGGGGTGCACAAACAACTGGTAACAGGATGAGAATGGGTTGCACAATAAATTACAGGTAATAGGATGGGTATGGGGTTGCACAAACTGCTGGTAACAGGATGAGTATGGGATGCACAATAAATTACCGCACAGAGGATGAGTATGGGGTGCACAAACTACTGATAACAGGATGAATATGGGTTACACAATAAATTACAGGTCACATGATGGGCATGGGGGTTGAACAAACTACTGGTAACAGGATGAGTATGGGTTGCACAATAAATTACCGCACAGAGGATGAGTATGGGGTGCACGTAAACAGGACTCACAGGATGAGTATGGGGTGCACAATAAGCTACCATTCACATGAGTCTATGATGTTCGTGCTCTATATTAAGATAACTAAAATACACCTGTTTCCAAAATACTTTAATGGCCAATATTTGCAAATATATTTTGTTTCCGATTTCTGATAATATAAAACATATCATCATATGTATAGGGGTCCCAGTATTAGTCTTGTTCGTTCTCGAAACACAATCGAGAATTCCGTGTTCGAATCCTGGGCGGGACAGAAATGGTTGGGAAAATTTCCTTTCACGTAATGCGACTGTTCACCAAGCAGTAAGTAGATACTCAGGAGTTAGTCAGCTTGTTGTGGGGGTTGCATCCTGGGCGGGGTCAGTAATTCGACCTTAAGGAGGCCCTTGATAAAAGCCTATCGTGTATGAATATACTGTGGCTTCCTGTCTCCCAACACAATGAATTATTATAATTATAAT
>WNGS01079179.1:0-15597 GCA_020271785.1 Procambarus virginalis | reverse complement strand
TTTTCGAAAAAAAATCTTCCATTTCCACAGAAACAAATAAGGAGCATTGTCTGAGACAATTATGTCTGGCAATCCAAAATTACAAAATGTTTTCCTTAGTAATTCACAAGTTACAGATGATGTATTGGAATTACACACACATGGACATCCAGAAATTTTGTGTATGAATCCACTACCACAAGGTAATATTTGTTATCCATAGGTCCCGCATAATCTATATGAAGTCTCAACCAGGGTTTTCCAGTGCATGGCCAAGAAATATGGGGCCTGGATTTCTGATAATTCTTAAAGCAAATATGACAATTTTTGTTACCCAGCAATATCCTGGTCTATTTTTGTCCACCAAACCCAACTTCTAGCTTCTGCTTTCATAGCACTTATGGCCTACATGCAGCGGTTCCAAAATCTTACATCTTAGTTCCCCAAGCACCACCGCTCTATTCCTATACAAGAGTACATCCTGGTGAATACTAAGGTCAGCCTTCACTGCAGCATACTCTGACAATAATAAATTATCATCCAACCATATTTGACATTTCATCAACAGATATAATTTGGGATCTCTACCAGTTGCATTCCTAATAGTCTGGAATGAAAATCCTCAAAATACATAGATTCCACCAGGTTAACATACTCCACTGGAATACTGGAATTCAATTTTCTGTCACAGACAATCTACTTAATACATCAGCTACTACATTATCCTTGCCTAGCTTAAACTCTAAATCATACTCAAACTGCGATAGTAGTAATGCCCATCTTCGAATTCTAGCATTGGCATTAACTGGAATCTGCTTACCTCTGCCAAACAAGCCTAGCAGGGGTTTATGATCTGTTCTAGCAAGAAATTTCCTCCCAGCAGAAAATACTTCTGTTTTTTACAGCATATATCAAAGCTAAAGCTTCTTTATCTAACTGAGAATAATCTGTTCCGCAGGAGATAATTTCTTGCTAGCAAAAATATACTACTTTATCCTGACCATCTACTTCCTGTATAAATACACAACCCACTCCTACTGGGGAAGCATCTACCTGCAGTTTTAACGGGAGTCTACCTGTAAAATTAGTGAGCACTTGAGAATTGATAAATTCCTGCTTAATATTCCTGAAGGCATTTCCATTTCTTGCTGTCAACTTAAATCTAGTCCCTTTTTTCAACAATTCATACAAGGGTGCTAATTTTGTTGAAAAGTTCTTCACGGACTTACAAAAATATGTAACCATCCCAACAAATGACTGTACTTCCCCAACTGATGTTGGGGCTGGGGCATCTACTATTGCCACTACATTTTTGTGAGAAGGAGTAAAGCCCTTACCAGAAATATGGTACCCCAGGTATTCAATGGCCTTGGTCTTCAACGTTGTTTTTCCCTCATTAATCTTCAAATTGTGCTTTCGCAAAAGATTCAAAACTTGTTCTAATCTAGCATCATGCACTTCCTCATTCTCTCCACATACAATAATGTCATCTAAAAAACTAGCCACACCTTCAATATTTACTAACAACTGGGACATGAATCTCTGAAAAATTGCTGGAGACGAGGAGAGTCCAAAAGGAAGTCTTTTATACTTAAATAACCCCCTTGTTGGTATTAATCACTAACAATTTCTGGCTCTTCTCCTCTACAGGAATTTGCAAGTAAGCATCTTTCAGGTCAATCTTAGAAAAAATTGCCCGCTAGCAGACCACTGACAACAACTCATCTATCTTAGGTAAAGGGTACTTCTCACAATGTATGCGGATGTTCAGTTCCTTGAAGTCTGCACAGATTCTCAAGGATTTCCGATCTGCCTTCAACACTGGTACATTTGGGGCTGCCTACTCACTATGTGTAATTGGCTCTAAGATGCCTTCTGCCACATGCTTTTCCAGGGCTGATTCTACCAATTGCTTGTAATGAAACGGCACTGTTCTTGCCTTGAAAAATTTAGGTGAAGCCCCACTTTTCAGGTGAATTTTTGCCACCATGCTATTAATTGGCTTATCTGCCTCCACTCAATATTTATCTAACATTTGTTCGGCACTTTTAATTGTTTTAACTATCGACAATTCATCTAGGCCCGCCAAGAAAATTCCCACTTTTTCCATGAGATCCTTACCACATAGGCTAGGATTATGTGAATCCACTACATAAAAATCCTGGATAATTTCTTTTCCATTATAACCTACTTTTGCCGACACCTTGCCATAGACCTTAATCGGTACATTATCATAAGCACTTAATGATTTTTCACCTGGTTTTACATTTATTTACAAGGTATCTGCCCAATCTCTAGACAATGTTGACACTGCAGCACCAGTGTTCAGTTCCAAGGGAACTAACTTCCCATTAATTACAAAATTCGCCACTTGTGACTTCACTGAACATACCTTTTCTTTCACCGAATATAGTCGGTTTTCCTCACCTGCAGCTTCTTCAGACGGTTTACCTTCCTCTACCGCCTTTACCACAGTACCACTACCTCTTCTTCCTGCATTCCCTGGTCGTCTCCTCTCCCAGGCCTTGCTGTTCCTGTTCAGATATTCCTTACACACTCTCTGCAAGTGTCCCTCCTTGTTACAAAAGTTTCATATAATAGGCACGAAACTTGCACTTGCTACTACTGTGATTGTATCCACAGTGTTTACATCTGGTCTGGCCCTGTACGACCATAATTTCCTGAGTAGAAGTCTTACTTCCAAAAGCCCTTTCCAGGTTCAATATCTTCTCGAGCACAGTCCATGAAGTCATCGATTGTAGATCCAAATTTTCTGTCACCAGGTTAGGGAAATAATTCTCCTTTTCCACTGCCATGAACAACTGATCCCTAACCCTGCCGTCCAACTGTGCTCCGAAGTTGCAGTGGTTAGCCAAAGCCTTCAATTCCGCAAATAAATTTTGTATAGATTCCTGCTGCTTTTTCGTTCTCTTCTGGAAATCCATCAAACTCCTGTGATATGATGATTTCACCACATACTGACGTCTAAGCAGGGCAATCAGGTCTACATAGGTCTTCATCTGAGGTAGCTCAGGTGCACACAAATTTCTGAGAACACTATACGCTTCAGTACCCAGTGAAACTAAGAATACTGCTTTCTTGATGGCGTCCTCCTTAATCTCTCGGTACTGAAAGTTTGTTTCCAGCAGGCTGAGCCACAGGTCCAACAAGATCTTGGCAGTGTTTAACGGCTCCATTGACATGAGCGGCGTAACCATGGCCACGGTGGTAGCACACTTAACTGTTGTATGCGAAGCGTCCACTCGTCCACACAATGTTCCCTGCTCTCACTTGATCCTCACACCACGTCTCGTACCCAGGCTCTCTGCCGGAGATGTTTAATCCTCGTCGCCACTGTTATGGTTGTGGTAAGAGAAACAATCTTCGTCCACATGGTTTTATTCTCAGCCTCAGCCAATAACAACAACAACAAAACAATTATCAGGCACATGAAATATTATTAAGAAAGATCATAAACAAAAGAGCATCTGCTCCAAACATGCTACCTCCAACATCTGTAGTACTCAATCCCAACAACCTTTTTAATCAGAGAGAAAATTGTTAAGAGGCTGCAATTTTAAATAAGGTTAATAACCGTACAAAATACTCATACCTGTTCCAGTAGCTAACAAGTGGGACTGTGATGATATCAACGCTTTCTACGGAGTGAAGTGTGGTGATATCGACGCCATCTAGGGACCTGCACTCCAACTTCAAGGTCTTCAGTGAGATGAAGACAACGCCATCTGTTGGCGGAGGTGTGGCAACTTCAGCGCCATCTGTGAAAAGTTCCTGAAGCATACCTCAGCTAGCAGATGAGGTCGACGACGAAGACCTCTGCTAAGTGAAGGAACGACATCTAGATTGTGCACCCGATGATATTTACAGTTGTCCGGTAAAAGGCTGCCATCCTATGTTCTCCTTGTATACCTTCTGTCTGGCTAATGTCTATTATGTCCAGCGAGGTGACGTGGAGGGGTCTATTGCGCTTTGGAAATCAGTTCACCTCGGGCAGTCCAGAACTTCTGACTTGTCGCTGTGGGGATAAATTGCCACCGTCAGTAGTAAACAGTGTGTTGGCTGTTGTACTTGTGTTGTGTTGACCGACGTACCCGGGATTTGGTCAAGAGGAGTGACAAGACGACAGTAGTGGCCGCCTGCTGAGGAGTGCTGCTAGTGTGTAGTCAGACTTCTGCCAGGGTGCAGGGTGTTAGTGGAGAGCCCGGGACGTATTGTGACCCCAGTGAGCGTGATGCTGAAGACCACTGCCAGGGTGTTAGTGGAGACCCCTGGACGTATTGTGACCCCTGTCAGCGTGTTGCTGAAGATCACTGCCAGGGTGTTAGTGGAGAGCAGATGTGGGGGTGTTTGGGACATGGTGACGGTACAGTGTGGGACTGGCCCATGGTACAGTGTGGGACTGGCCCTGTTCAGGAAGGTGAACTCGCCGGTGATGACCATTGAGCGTGGACGACGTATACTTGAAGATAATGGACTCGCCGGCACTTGAAGAACACTGTAGATATATTAAGTGTCCTGTGTGAAAGAAACACTGTGTACATGTGTAGTTATATGAAATAGATAAGATATTGGTGAAGGTGTTATTAAGTCTTGTTAACTCCCCCCCCCCCTTTTATTCCTTGCACAATTACTTGCTACCGATAATTCTTGATAACTTACCAACAACTTCGGGTGGGATCATAGAAGAGGCTCTACGGCCCCATAAGCAGAAAGAACCCGGTTACTGGCTCAAGGAGGCCGTAATAGAGACTCGGGGAAAGAAGAAGTCGTGGGAACCACCTCTATTCAGATTATCAAGAGCATGTATGACAGCGAACATCATGAAAGTTAAATAACGCATTAGGAACAAAAGGCTAACATATCAGGTTTCAAGGATACTTTTCCATATATTCCCGTCTCCTCTCTTTATCCTTCTCTCTGCGCCACCTCCTCTCTCTCCTCCATCTCCTCTTTATCGCTCTCTCCTCCATCTCCTCTCTTTACCCCCTCTCCTTCCTTCTCCCTACCTCTTAACAGGTCAAGAGGTCAGCTAAGCTAGACTTGTTGGCACCGAGAGATGTCATGTTTCGTTAAACAGTTTTAAAATATATTGCTACTCGCATACCCTCCGGCTTCAAGGGAATGTGAAAACTATGAGCCGATCTCGCTATCTGCGGGTAGAGCTCATGAGTCACCCACGTTGGACAAGCGCAGTGTCGACTGTCATCGTCTTATTCTCTTCTCACTCCTTTCTCTTCCTCCCTTCTGTGTTTCCCTTTCTTTCTCTCCTCTTCCCTCGACTCAGAGGTCAGCTTGTGACCCCGTGACATCCTTGAGCACAGGTCTCTCGGTGTGTGTAGGGTCATCCACCTCTCGAGAGAGTACTTGGATTAGTGCGACAACATTCTTCAAGGTGGTGTGGTGTTGTGTGTATAGATGTGGGTCACACGGTTGCCGGACAGGTCAACTTGGTTACAGGTCAACCTGTCCACAAGTAGACTCGTTAACCTGTACACAGGTTAACCTGGTGAGGTATATATTAAACCTCACGTCACTGGGGGACAGAAGAGTTAGAGGGGGACATGATCACCACATACAAGATTCTCAGAGGAATTGGTAGGGTAGATAAAGACAGACTTTTTAACATAAGGGGCACATGCACTAGGGGACACAGGTGGAAATTGAGTACCCAAATGAGCCATAGAAACTTTAGAAAAAAAGTTTCAGTGTCAGAGTAGTAGACAAATGGAATGCATTAGGCAGTGATGTGGTGGAGGCTGACTCCATACACAGCTTCAAATGTAGATATGATAGAGCCCAGTAGGCTGAAGAACCTGTACACCAGTTGATTGACAGGTGAGAGGCGGGACAAAAGAGCCAGAGCTCAACCCCTACAAGCACAATTAAGCAAGTACAATTTGGTAAGTACAGGTCGTCAAGGGCCTTTTGGCAGCCAGCACTCTTCCCCCGACCAGCGGGTTGTTGTTGTGAGTAATAAGTTTAGTGTGAATTGTGAGTGCCATGGAGAGGCTGCCTCAGAGAGGGAAGAGGTCTCCCCAGCACCACCACCTGGCCAAGAGAGGTCCCACAGTGTCAGGGTAATAACCTTCTGAGTCCAGTGTTAGTATACCTACACCTTTCATCTTGTATAGGAGAGTTTAGAGTAAGGTATAATTTATTTGTATTAAAAAATTAGTGATTTAAAGCTTGAGTTGCTATTTCAGTCATCTTCACTTTGTCACTGTAGACATCATATGATGTTTTGCGCAGTTTAAGGGATGTGAACATAATGCTCTTGAGATTAATGGTTAAATAGCCTTATTCAAAGATTTCAAAGTGCTTTAATATCCAAACTATGAACGGGCAGCAGTAATAACTCATAACTATCACCTCAACAATTATGAAATGAGTATCTAAATCTGTCATATTCCTGACATGTCACCCCAGGGTCATGTTGGTACTAAGTACAGTAATAAGCACATTAATTACCCTTAATGAGGAGTGGCAGCAACAACTAACAGGAATAGAATAATTAGATCCTGCATCTAATTATCCCTTGTTATAACATGGACAGTTGCTACTACTGCTTATAACATGGACAGTAGTGTTGTGGGCCCAACTACCACACTAGAGGAATATTGGGTGTGATCACCGCTGTATGGGTGAGTGTAGTGTGTATATCCTGTTGAATATACTCATTCGTGGTGAGAATATTAACGTCACTATGATACCAGCGGTCGTTACCAATTACCGCCGTTACCGTTACAGTAACAGGCGGGGCAACAGGAGCCAGATCTCGCTGCCCTGTTGCCACAGATACACGCACAAACACCAGCACACAAAACACGGTCGTACATTGAGAAGTTATGGAGCGAGAGTGTTTGGCAGCCCACGATTGCCAGCGATCATAATTGGGTGGTTTGCGTCAGCGAGGCTCGTAAAGCCGCCATATTGATTATTAAGGTCACCAGCAGCGACTCCAATCACCTTACTCAGGAGGTGAATTACAATCACCTCCTTCACTTGCAATAACCATGTCAGGGGAATTATTGCTCTGATAATGAACAATATATGTGTGTTCCCTGCAGGCAGGGGCCTCTACCACACTGGTGTTACCAGTCACTACCACACTGGTGTTACCAGTCACTACCCCACTGGTGTTACCCAGTCACTACCACACTGGTGTTACCACCACAGTCACTACCACACTGGTGTTACCACCACAGTCACTACCACACTGGTGTTACCATCACAGTCACTACCACACTGGTGTTACCATCACAGTCACTACCACACTGGTGTTACCACCACAGTCACTACCACACTGGTGTTACCAGTCACTACCACACTGGTGCCCCCTCCCCATCCGGCCTGTTGGCGTCGTGAGAGGGCTTAGTAGACAGCTGCCGGAGTGTGATGCTCCGTGGAACAGTCCTCTGTCCTTTTATGGCCTTGCACTCCTGCTGCTGTCTTCTCTAATTATGCCGGATTGCTTTTCCTTTTCATTTTGTTTCGTTTTTCTCCCCCCTCTTCTCCTATCTGCTTGTCGTTTCCTGCCGACCTTTTGCTTGTTTTGGATTATTCCTTTGGACTTCTTCTATTTTGACGCCTGGGTGCTTGAGGAGGCATACTCTTGCACCCATAGAACTGTAGTACCCAACGTCTCAAGCGAGGGGAACCTTTTATTGTCAATCCCCCTTTCGTCGCTGAAAACGATCTCAACGGACTGACGGTTCTTAAGGTGGCGTTTGTGGGGCGTATACTCACGACGCACCCCTAGGGGGCCCCGGCATGATCGGCGATAGCTTCCTGTTGGGTGTCCTGCCTCTAATTGTGGCTCCATGGTGGGCATGGGGGCACATTCGTGAATGAATTTCTCGCTTTTCGTTCACATGCCATTTAATGTTTCTGTTGTACCCTCTCAAGCTCGTGGGGTGGGCGACCAAGCCCCCGAGTCGGCCTGTATTGGAAGACCAGGCTCTGTAGCTCCCGCTGCATTGGGCCCCGACCTTGCTCCTCCTTTGACCATCCTGTCTTCTTCCCCCAGCTCCCCTCCCTCCTCTGTGGTTGGGTCGAGCCTCCAGCCCCCAGTGGTGACCACTTCGTCCCCTGGTGCGGCTAAGTCTCTCGTTGTGACTACTGCGCCTTTTGTCCCCTCTCTCTGGGGGTTCTCAACGCCGTCAGCGCCACGGCCGCACTCGCTCGTTTCCTTCCTGTACTGATGCGTATCAGGCCTTGTTTGGTCCTGCTTCATGGGCCAAATACTTTGATCTCCTCCCTCTTGATTCCGCGCCTCCTGACGATTTCTCCCTCCATCGGCATCTCGTTGATTCCGTGGATGCGTCTGTCACCTTCAACCCCACTCGTCTCGGTACACGTGTCGTTGCTGCTCCTTCTCAGGATGCAGCTTCCCGCTTGGCTGCCTTATCCTGCCTTGGTGAGATCCCTGTTCGGGTCTCTAAGAACACTCGGTTGAATGCCAGTGTTGGCACTATTCTCCTCCCACCCCATGTTGCAACCGGTGTTCGGAATCTGCAGGACTGCCACGATGACATTCGGCATATCCTTGATGCCCAAGGCCATTCTGTCCTCCAGGTTGACTCGTTTACTCGTCCCCCTCGTGGTCGTCGCCGTCAACCCCTTCGAGTTGTGAAGGTCACCTTTGATGGTAGGACCCTTCCATCCTCTGTCATTCTCGCTGGTGCCAGGTGCTCTGTCCAGGAGTATATTCCTTCTCCTCGACTTTGTAACAAGTGCTGGAGGTTTGGGCATGGTGCCCTCCGCTGCTCTGGGACTGTCTCTCTGTCCTTTGTGTGGGGGTGAAGGTCACTCTAAGTCGGAGTGCACTTCTCCCCAAGCTCGCTGCCTCAACTGTGGTGAGGCCCATCCTACCTTCTCCCGTGCCTGTATCCATTACAAGCTTGAGGCAGCCGTCCTCAACTTGAAGCACCGGGAGCGTTTATCTTTTCCTGAGGCGAGGCGCCAGGTTCGCCGGCTCCCGCCTTATGCTAACGTCTCTTATGCTCGCGTGTTGCGCTCTTCCTCTCCTCGTCCTTCCCACCTTCCTCAGACTCACAACCGTTTCCGGGCCTTGGACCCTGATACGCCCACTGCTCCCTCCTCTGTTCCTTTGAGTTCTGTCCCGAAGGGTCCCCCTCCTGGTCCTCTGTCTGGGGTTCCCCTTCTTTCTACCCGGTCTGTCATGTCTCCTGTGTCTTCTTCCTCGTCTCCCTCCGATCCTCCTTCCCATCCTCCTCCTCCATCTATTGACTCTCCCCGCCGCCTGTCGGTGCAGGCGGATGTCCATCGCTCTCCTAACGGCCGTCGTGTGTGCTCTCGTTCAGCTTCTCCTGTTGAGACACTGGAATCCGTTGCCCGGTACGTAGTTGCTGGGACACCGGTCTCTTTAAGTCAGAAGCGTAAGCCTGGCTCCTCTCCTTCCTCCTCCCCGGCGGGTAAGAAGGCTTCGCTTTCTTCCTCGACCCCTACTACTGGCTCTATTGCTCCTTCCCCTCCCATTTCAGTGGTTGCGCCCCTGTTCCTGCTATGGAGGTTTCTTTGGCCCCTGCTTCCCTTTCGGTTGCTGCCCTTGCTGAGGTGCGCTCCCCTCTTTCTACTCCCCCTCTTCCTGCTGCTGTCCTTGACTGCTCCTCTCCGTTGTCTCCTCCTCTTCCTCCTCCGGACCCCGCCCGCCCACCTCTGGTCTGTTCTCCCGCTTCCTTCCCTCCGTCTTTGCTCAGTTTACCCATGCCCCCTAACCCTGACTTTGCTGACCCTGATCCCGACCCTGATATTCTTTAACGTGCTGTGTTGCTCTTTCGCCTTTGTTTCTTCTTTTTTCTATTGTTGTCGTTTCTCTTCTCGTCGCTGTCTATTCTTCAATGGAACGTTCGAGGTTATTACGCCAATTTCCTCGAACTCCAACTTCTAATTTCGCGGTTTTCGCCCCTTTGTGTCTGTCTCCAGGAGCCGATGCTTGGTGCTCGTCCTGGTCGTTTTCGTGGCTATTCCTTTCTCTCCCCCCCCCCCCCCAGCCGTTGCTGGGGCTCCTAATTCTTCTGCTCTCTTGATTCGCGCTGATGTTCCCTTTGTTCCTTTACTTTTTCCTTTGCCCCTCCATTGTTCTGCTGCTCGTATCTTTGTGGGGAAATGGTACACAGTTTGTTCCATTTATCTCCCCCCAGTGTCCCGCTTTCTCTTCCTGATTTGAAACACCTCTTGGACTCCTTGCCGGAGCCTGTGCTCCTGCTGGGTGACTTCAATTGTCGTCATTCTCTTTGGGGTGACGTTTTGACAAATACCCGGGGTCGCCTTCTTGAGCCGTTTCTCCTCTCTTCTTCCCTGTCTCTTCTGAATTCTGGTGAGCCCACTCATTTGGACTCGGACTCGCACCCTTTCCTGTCTTGATCTTTCTCTCTGCTCTTCTTCTCTTTACTTAGATTTCACGTGGCAGGTTCTTGATGACCTCCATGGTAGTGATCATTTCCCTATCCTTGTTTCCTTTTTCTCTTTTCGCCCTTCCCTCTCTTTTCCTAGTGGCAGTTTGCTAAAGCGGACTGGAACCTATTTACCCTCAGTGCTGCTCTCTCTGACCTCTCCCTTCTGCCTCTCCCTCGCGCTCTCCTCCTTTTTCATGACACTGTCTTCAACGCTGCCCTCCGCTCTATTCCTCGCTCTTCCTCTCGGGGTCCACGGAAGTGCGTTCCCTGGTGGAATGCGGACTGTGCTCGGCTGTCCGCTGTAAGCGTGCAGCCTGGAAGAGGCACCGCCGTCGGCAGAACGATTCTTTTCTTTTCTTTCGGAAAGCGAGTGCGGTGGCCCGTAGGGCCATCCGTACGGCTAAACGTGAATGTTGGACTTCTTATGTCTCCACAATTACGTCCGAAACTCCCTGCCACAGATATGGAAGCGTGTCCGCAAGATAGCGGGTAAGTTCGTTCCCGTTTCCCCAGTCCTTCACCTCCATGGTACTCTTGTGGCGGACCCGTTGCAGGTCGCTACCGAACTGGGTTCCCACTTTTCTTCTGTTAGCTCTGGTCTTCATCTTCCCCAATCTTTCTTTCTTCGTAAACCTGTTCCTTGAGTCTCGTCCTTTAGATTTCTGCACTCATCTTCAACTTTCCTATAACGATCCCTTCTCTCTCTCTGAACTTCGTTCTGCCCTGGCCCTCTGCGGTTCTACGGCGGCGGGCTCCGATGGTATTCATTATGAGATGCTTCGCCATCTCCCTCCGTGCACGTCTCAGTATTTACTGAGTCTGTATAATCGGATCTGGGAGTCGTCGTCAGTCCCTGAGGACTGGCTCGATGCCGTTGTCCTCCCTGTTCGCAAACCAGGGTCTCTGGGAACCTCCCCTAAGGACTTTCGCCTTATTGCCCTCACAAGTTGTGTCTGCAAACTCTTTGAACGTATGATTAACGTTCGTCTGATGTGGTTCCTGGAACAGCATCACCTCCTCTCCCCTTCTCAATTTGGTTTCCGCAAGTGCCGCAGAACGACAGATGTCCTGGTGAACTTGGAGGTCTATATTCGTACTGCTTTTGCTGTGAAGACCTCTGTTGTTGCCATCCTTTTTGACCTGGAAAAGGCTTACGACACCACTTGGCATTATCATATTCTATCCCAGCTTCATTCTTTTGGCCTTCGTGGTCATCTCTCTCTCTTTCTCCGCAGCTTCCTCTCTCGTCGTTCCTTTCGGGTGCGCCTTGGTACCGCTCTCTCTGCCTCTTTTCAGCAATACCAAGGTAGTGTGCCCCAAGGTAGTGTTCTGAGCACTACTCTTTTTTCTGGTTGCCCTCAATGGTCTTCTTTCCTCTCTTCCTTCAGGTGTCTTCTCCGCTCAATATGTTGATGATCTTACCCTTTGCTGTCAGGGTGATGATTCACCTCTCCTTCAGCGCCCGCTTCAACTTGCGATTGATGCCGTGTCGTCTTGGGCCACTGATTATGGCTTCAAGTTCTCTGCTTCTAAGACTTGTGCCATGTCTTTTACTCGGAAACGGGTCGTTCTTCGTCCCTCTTTGTCACTTTATGGTCATCCCCTTGAGTACAAAGATTCCGCAAAGCTTTTGGGGTTATTCCTTGACACTCGTTTGTCTTGGTTTCCCCATATTTCTTACCTCCGTGTTGAGTGCTCCAAGGCCCTTACCCTCCTTCGAGTATTGTCCCATACTTCATGGGGAGCGGATAGGCGCGCACTCCTTGCTTTGCATTCCTCTCTCGTCCTGTCTAAGCTCGATTATGGTTGCCCTGCTTACTCTTCTGCTTCTCCTTCTGCTCTTCGCCGTCTTGATGCTTTGCACCATACCGGGCTGCGCCTCAGTTCTGGTGCCTTTCGTTCGTCTCCCGTCCTTAGCTTGTATGTTGACACTGGCTTCCTATTCTCTTCAGGACCGCCGTGATCACTACTGTCTTCGCTATCTTGCACGGTCCTTGCAACATCCTTCCTTTACGGCGGAGCTTTATGCTATTCTCTATGCTCTTCGTCTCCTGCTTTCTCGTTGTCAGTCTTCTTTTGTGGTTGTTGTTGATTCTCGTAGTGCCCTCATGGCTCTTGAGTCCTTTAATCTGGTTCATCCAGTAGTTGTCGAGATCCAGCATTGGCTGTTTCTTGTTCACAGAAAGTTTAAGTCGGTTGAGTTTTGTTGGATTCCCAGCCATAATGATGTGTCTTTAAATGAGCGTGCGGATGCTGCCGCCAAGGAAGCTGTCCGCTCTTGTCCCATCTCTCGTAAAGGTATTCCTTATTCCGAATTTTACCCGGTTATCCATTCCTCCATCCTTACCCGTTGGCAGGCTTCTTGGTCGTCTGTTGCTGGTAACAAACTCCGTACTCTTAAATGTTGTTTCCTCGTGGCCATCCTCCTACCACCGTAACCAGTGGTGGGAAGCAGCTCTGGCGAGGTTGCGTATTGGCCATACTCGCTTAACCCATGGTCACTTGATGGAGCGCCGCCCTGCTCCTTATTGTCCTAATTGCATTGTCCCTCTTACGGTCGTGCATGTCCTTCTTGAATGTCCTGACTTCCGGGACGAGCGTGTGTCTTGCTTTCTGACCGCCCCTCGCGGTCACTTGTCCCTCAATAGAATTCTTGGTGACTCTGATACTTTTGATATCGTTCGCCTTATGCCTTTTTGTTCTCGTATTGGCATCCTTGGTGATATTTAGCTCCCTCTGATTATTCCGCACATTTGATGGTGCTACATAGCCTTCCCGGTTTGGGAAACCAGGAAGGCTTCCTGAAACCGGAAACCTTCTTTTGATAATTACTTACCACACTGGTGTTACCACCACAGTCACTACCACACTGGTGTCACCACCACAGTCACTACCACACTGGTGTCACCACCACAGTCACTACCACACTGGTGTCACCACCACAGTCACTACCACACTGGTGTCACCACCACAGTCACTACCACACTGGTGTCACCACCACAGTCACTACCACACTGGTGTCACCACCACAGTCACTACCACACTGGTGTCACCACCACAGTCACTACCACACTGGTGTCACCACCACAGTCACTACCACACTGGTGTCACCACCACAGTCACTACCACACTGGTGTCACCACCACAGTCACTACCACACTGGTGTCACCACCACAGTCACTACCACACTGGTGTCACCACCACAGTCACTACCACACTGGTGTCACCACCACAGTCACTACCACACTGGTGTCACCACCACAGTCACTACCACACTGGTGTCACCACCACAGTCACTACCACACTGGTGTCACCACCACAGTCACTACCACACTGGTGTCACCACCACAGTCACTACCACACTGGTGTCACCACCACAGTCACTACCACACTGGTGTTACCACCACAGTCACTACCACACTGGTGTTACCACCACAGTCACTACCACACTGGTGTCACCACCACAGTCACTACCACACTGGTGTTACCACCACAGTCACTACCACACTGGTGTGTCACCACCACAGTCACTACCACACTGGTGTCAGTCACTACCACACAGTCACTCACTACCACACTGGTGTCACCACCACAGTCACTACCACACTGGTGTTACCACCACAGTCACTACCACACTGGTGTTACCACCACAGTCACTACCACACTGGTGTTACCACAGTCACTACCACACTGGTGTTACCACCACAGTCACTACCACACTGGTGTTACCACCACAGTCACTACCACACTGGTGTTACCACCACAGTCACTACCACACTGGTGTTACCACCACAGTCACTACCACACTGGTGTTATAATGGCGCTCTATTTTAAGCTCTAAGCTTTATTATAATGCCGCTCTATAACTTTACGAATATGAAAAGTCACGCCTACTCATTCTTTTTTACACCGGAGGGTACAGGAGCAGATGAAGATAGTTTCTCTCACCCTGATGTTCCTGTTTACCTAGCAGTAAATAGGAACCTGGGAGTTAGACAGCTGATTCCTGAGGGATGTGTAATAAAAAGGTAGCCTGGTCGAGGACCGGGCCGCGGGGACGCTATGCCCCGAAATCATCTCAAGATAACCTCAAGATAACCTCAAGATAAGATGGTCAGTCTTGCCCACTAGTTTTCCCTGGAACAAGGTCCACTAATCGTTAACTGTCAGGTTCCCAATCACTGCTGGGTGAACAGAGTCGTAGAATAATGGACTGGTGCCTAGTCAATCCTCCCTCTGGCAGGATACGAACCTAGGACAAATACTCGCCTTGCGCTTCGCGAGCTAAGTTACCATTGCGCAGTTGGGACTGCTCCCAGTTTTTTATCTAAATCTTCCGTTGTGGAATCCAATATCCTGCTACTTGCATTTAATCGTATTCAAACTGCAGCCAATTTCAAGATATAATTCTGGTAATCTTTACCGTGTTGTTGGATAATGATTTTGGCCAGAAACAAATTTCTAGATTTGCAAAATTTACTTTATTTACTGTGTTTCCAAAGTGCATGTCTGTGGTGCTGGGAGCTGCTGGGATCAGTCCCCACAGTGTGTGCTGGGAACTGCTGAGATCAGTCTCCACAATGTGTGCTGGGAACTGCTGGGAGCAGTCTCCACTGTGTGCTGGGGGCTGCTGGGATCAGTCCCCACAGTGTGTGCTGGGAGCTGCTGGGATCAGTCTCCACAGTGTGTGCTGGGAACTGCTGGGATCAGTTCCCCACAGTGTGTGCTGGGAGCTGCTGGGATCAGTCCCCACGGTGTGTGCTGGGATCAGTCCCCCACAGTGTGTGCTGGGAACTGCTGGGATCAGTCCCCATAGTGTGTGCTGGGATCAGTCTCCACAGTGTGTGCTGGGAACTGCTGGATCAGTCCCCACAGTGTGTGCTGGGATCAGTCCCCACAGCGTGTGCTGGGAGCTGCTGGGATCAGTTTCCACAGTGTGGCTGGGAACTGCTGGGAAAAGTCTCCAAAGTGTGTGCTGGGATCAGTCCCCACAGTGTGTGCTGGGAGCTGCTGGGATCAGTCCCCACGGTGTGTGCTGGGATCAGTCCCCACAATGTGTGCTGGGAACTGCTGGGATCAGTCCCCACAGCGAGTGCTGGGATCAGTCTCCACAATGTGTGCTGGGAACTGCTGGGATCAGTCTCCACAGTGTGTGCTGGGATCAGTCCCACAGCGTGTG
>WNGS01079177.1:0-21227 GCA_020271785.1 Procambarus virginalis | reverse complement strand
CTGTTTACCTTCTCTAGTGGCGCCACCCGCCGCCCATAGAAAACGGATGGTACCATTTTCTGTGAACATGACATCCTCCTTTTCTTTAAAAAGAATGAATACAGGATGTCTACCATGCTTGTAGCACAAAGCAAAGTTATTGACACAAAGTAAGTTATTAACATATCAAGAGATATTGCATACATTTAACATTAATTAAACACACAAAGAATTTAAACAATCTTTACCACAAAGGATTTCAATGTTAAAAATACATATGCAATGTTAAACAAACATGAAAGAAACTGTAATACAAAGTTACAAAATATTGAATGAGAGATCTGCATTATTCAAACAATATTAAATTTAGTTAGCATAACAAGTAAATACTTTGCATTACATAGGACACAATTAATCATCATATCGTGTAGGGCGTTTAACATGACGTTTTGGACGAGAGTCCTTAGTACAAAATATCCCTCGATGAATTGTTTATCGAGTTATAACTCATTTTTTCTTTTTCTTTTGCACGACTTTGCACTTCATCATTTTCTACACTTTGGAATCACTTTGAAATAAGCCATATTACGTGTTATACTATGATCTCTATTACTCGCTGTTACCATAGTTCCTTTTACACTAATCACTTTATATGGTTTTGTATCATACGGCATATCTAGCTTTCCCTCTTTTTTCTTTTTAACGAGAACAGTATCTCCAACCTTTATGAATTGTTCCTTTGCACGTTGATCATGAGCAATTTTCATTTTGCCCTTCGCTAGTGCATCCTTCTGAGCGAGACGTTTATCCGTTACCTTGGCTGGCATGACAGGTAGTGCGATTCTCATAGGACGTCCAAATAAAAGTTCGCCAGGCGACTTGCCCAGTGTTCCATGCGGTGTTGCACGGTAGTTCCTGAGAAAAGCATACATAGCTTGTTTCCAGGATCGTCCTTCGGCATGAGCACAGCGTACAGCTTTCATGAGAGGTTGCATGAATCTCTCTACTTCTCCATTTGCTTGAGGATGTAGTGGCATCACACGGCGGTGTTTGAATCCAATATGCTCAGCAAAGTTGACAAAGTCTTGTCCATTAAATGGCGGTCCATTGTCCGTCTTGACAACTTCAGGAATGCCAAAGTTTGAAAAGATCTTGTCGAGTTTCGGGATGACAGCCTTTGCAGATGTGGAAGTGATGATTTCTACTTCTGGATAACGTGAGTGATCATCAATGACTACCATCAAGTACTCTCCAGTTGGTAGCGGTCCACAGAAGTCCATCGATACTTCCATCCATGGTGCAGCAGGTAGTGGTGAAGGTTGTAGAGGTGTTGGTCTTGAAGTATCCACTGCAGCTTGGCAAGGACACAGGCATCATGCATGTCCTTAGCTTGACGATCAATGCCAGGAAACCACACCTTTTCTCGTAGCAGCTGTTTGGTCCTTACAAGACCTTGGTGTCCTTGATGTGCAAGCTTCAGAGCACGTTGCTGGAGAACAGCTGGAATGACGATACGAGTACCTCGCAGCACGGTGTCGCGTTGTTGCGTAACACTTAATTCTGTCTGGATGCGTTCAAGTGCTTTGAATGCATCTTGGTCAACTCCTGAGGGTGGGATGCGTGGAAACTTTTTCTTAGTCAATGCATCCACTGTTGCTTGCAGAGTTGGGTCCTCTAGGGTTGCAGTACGGATTTCATCAAGAGTGAGAGCCTTAGGGACTGCATCACAGGTTACAGAGTGTACATATTCCTCGGCAACTTGCTGATGCTTGGTGATGGTGAAACTGTTGGCAGGATGTCGACTGATGTAATCAGCGGGATTGCCTGCACCTGGCTTGTATTTCACCGTAAAGTTGTATGGTTGCAGACGAAGAGCCCATCTCTCAATGCGAGCTGGTGGTTTGGACTTTGGATTATTGAAGATGGTCTCCAACGGTTTGTGGTCAGTGACTATCGTGGTAAAGGGTGCACCAAGCAGATACACATTGAAGTGTTCACAGCCCCATACAAGAGCAAGAGCTTCCTTCTCTGTCTGACTGTATCGTTGCTCAACATCTGTGAGAGAACGGCTGGCGTAGGCAATTACTACTCTTGAATCTGGTTGACCAGGTTTGTGTTGGGCTAACACAGCACCTAAACCAACAGGACTAGCATCCACCGTTAACTCAGTGTCCATTGATGGATCAAAGTATGCAGCAGTCGCATTTTCTACTAGTGCATCTTTCACAGCATCAAATGCATTTTGCTCGACATCGCTCCAGTACCATGATGCATTTTTCTTCAGGAGCTCACGTAGAGGCTTCGTAATGGTAGCAAAATCTGGAATGAAGCGAGAACAGTAGTTTGCCATTCCCAGAAAACTATGTACTTCAGTGGATGTTGAAGGAGGTGCAGCATTCTTGATATCTGCAACTTTCTTAGGATCTGGAGATAGACCTTTGTCACTAAGTACATGTCCAAAGAATTCAATTTTATGTTGATTGAACTCACACTTTGCTCGGCTTAGCGTCAAATTCTTTTCTCGTAAGCGTTGCAATGTTGCACGAAGAGCTTTGTCGTGTTCAGCTTGGGTACGGCCATAAACAATGATGTCATCAGACATGTTGTCAGCATTAGGTATATCTTGCAATACCTGGCTGATGATGTGCTGGAATACTTCAGCAGCACTGTTAATACCAAAACTCAGGCGCTTGTACCTATACAGACCTCGATGTGTCGTAAACGTTGTGATGAATCGACTCTCATCATCAAGTTCAAGCTGATGATAGCCCTTGTTTAAATCTAACTTGCTGAATACAGTTGCACCATTCAAGCGGTAGATCATATCATCTACAGTGGGTGTAGGATGGCGTTCACGCATTATTGCCTTGTTGGGAACACGCATGTCTACACAAATGCGTATCTCATCTGGATTCTTCGGCTTTGGTGGAGTGACAATTGGGCTTACCCATGGTGTTGGGCCTGTTACCGGTTCAATGATATCTAGTTCTATCAGCCTATCCAGTTCGGCATCGACTTTCTTGCGAGTATGGAATGGTTGTCGGCGATGTGGTTGGGCAACTGGAATTACATCTGGGTTGATATGCAGATGTACCTTGCTATCAGTATAACAACCTATGGATTTAAACCGATCAGAAAATTCAGCAACAATAGCATCAACATTGTTTGCAGATTCCACTGCTACAGCATTAGAAAGCTGAAGTAGCCCCAATTTGGTTGAAGTCTTGTAACTGAGTAAAGACTCCTTTGCATTCCTAACAACATGGAATGTAGTAATGAGCATTGCATTCTTTGACTTAATCTCTGCAGTGAAAGTTCCAATCACTGGTAAGGCTACCTTTGAAGCATAGGCAGTGGCTTTGCCATTATAGTTTTCAAGCTTTGGGAACTGTTTTTTTAAATTTTTCATAGTGGCACTCAGCAATGGTGTCAATGTTTGATCCAGTGTCAATGAGAATTTTGAGACAAATGCCAGCAATGTATACTATAGTCTCTGGGTTTTTGGAAGATCATTCCATTCTGTGATTGCTTGTACTCCACAAATATAATCACATTCACTGTCATCTGAGACTGGTTGTAATGAAATGTTGTCTTGTATATTATTAACATTCTTGATTTGAGGTGCAATATTGTGTTTGCCACCTCGACTCCTATGACTTGATCCTCGTACATTGCTTTTATTTATTGATTGTGGTTTCTTTAGTGCGGAACGACACATAGCACCAAAATGACCTAGTTTTCTACACTCATAGCACTTCTTACCTTGTGCAGGACAAACATTATCTTGGTGTGGGTAGTCTCCTCCACAATTGTAACATTTATTATTGACAACCTCTGATGTGAGTCGTTGTGACTGCTTGAGTCTTGTTCCATGACTCCAGTTGTGATGTGGTTCTCGGCTCAATTTAATGTTAGGTTTGGCATGATATCTTCTATGATCATGGTGTCCTCCCTGAACCTTACACACTTCATGACTGTTAGTAACAGTGGCAGAACCGTTGTTGGCACTGCACTCCATGGCACGAGCATCACGTGCAGCATCTTCCATTCGACGAGCCATATCCAGTATCTTGTTAAGAGAACTTTCATCATCAACAAGTTCTAGAGCTCTTCGACGAGACGTGTAGATGTGCATGTTTCAATTATTTGCTGTTTGATTTCCTTGTCAACATCAGCAAACTCACAGTGGGCTGCTAAACCCTGCAGACGTGTATGGTATTGATCAACAGTTTCATTAGAGAGTTGTTTTGCTCTCCTGAAATGCATAATTTCCATAGCAGTATTTTGCCTTGGTTTGAAATGCTCAGTTAATTTGGCCTTGGCAGTGTCATAATCTTTAGCACCACCAGTGTCTTTCAGTGTATCAAAGATGTCACAAACTCTATCACCTGCATAGTGAAGCAGAAAGGCACGCTTTCTTTCAGCACTTTTGATATCAGAAACTATCAACAAATTTTCAAACCTTTTAAGCCATTTGACCCACCTCTGTGACAGGTTTGTCTGGTCACAGTCAGGATCAAATGCAGGAAACTGAGGTATATTTGCCATTTTTACTGAATAAATTTAAACTTATCACTTAAAATGTTCCTCAGAATATATAACACTTACTGCACTGTATATGTTATTTAAGAATTCACTGTAATTACTTTAATTTTGCAAAGCACACAAGCATTTTAATGCAAAAGTTCACAACAGTGCACAACACAGCAGCAACTGACTTCTTACCTAGCCCTTGTGTACATGTGTTGTTCCTACTCACAGCAACACAGCAGTTGTTAGCAGTTGGTACAGCAATTGGCAGCAGTTGGCAGCAGTAGGCAGCAGTTGGCAGCAGTAGGCAGCAGTTGGTTCACAGCTTGAAGAATTTTGTAGCACGGAGCGTTGTTTCGTAACCAAAACATCGGGTTTTGTACACTGCATCAAAGCGTCGTTTCGTACACAGCGTCGGCAGATTCCTCTCACAGCAACACTCAGCACAGCTTGGGTAGCACACAGCATTGGCCAGCACACAGCAACGGCCAGCACACAGCAACGATCAGCACACAGCAACAGTCAGCACACAGCATGGGGTTGCATACAGCATCGGGTATGATGCTCACAGACAGCTTCTCCTTCCTCTGAGCGAGACAGCATGCTCCTTCCTTGTATTTTGTTGAACAAAATACCTGCGTTCCCAGTTCATCCTCGTCGCCAGTGTGGTGTCTGTGTATAGCTGAGATACTCTTGGTAGTAAGGTTGATGTAAAGTCATTCCTGGTTACTGACTTTAATACTAAAGAGACGATTACATGATAGAGTAGCTCCCAAGCTTGGCAGGCGTCCTGTGTGCTGTTTACCTTCTCTAGTGGCGTCCAGCCGCCGCACATAGAAAACGGATGGTACCATTTTCTGTGAACATGACAGTATTGTACTCTTTTTCCCGGCTGCAGAGTGGCCGGAAAAGTATGCGCAGTCCTGATAGTCTGTGTGCTTGCTGTGTATATCGGGTATGTCTTGAATTTTGGTCTGTTATGTGATGTATATTGTGTGCCCTTCAGGCCGATGTTTTCTAAATGTCCCTGTATTTTTGGCTCTGCCTTTTCATGATCTATGTTTCTTTAATTTGTTGTCTTACGTGCCCTTCTGGCTATGATGTTCGATCTCTGTTATTAAATTCTTATGTTTATTTTTTCTTGTATTGAGGTCTTGTGTATTTTGGGTATCGGTCCTTCAGGCCGGTGTTAGGTTTGTTTGTTGTGTACCGATGGTTTTGTACTGTTTGATATGCGCCTGTGTTTTTGTTGTTTTGCATTTGTTTATCCTTTTAATGCTTTTGTTTCTCCTTTGTACTGCATGTGTTTACTCTTTGTCCTGTATTTCAATACCTTTTTGAGTTTTGTACTTTGTTATGATATGCTGTGCTGTCGGCCCTTCTGGCTGATGGGTTTTTTCTTTTGTTTCTCTTTGTTTTGTACTGTGTCTCTCCTTGTCTTTTATTGTATTTAATTTGCATGTTTGCATGTAAAAATAAAAATAAAAAAAAAAAATCCCGGTCTTGGACGTCTACGGTGTCGAGCTGGTCACTGCTCGCCGTGTGATAATCAACTTTGTGGGTGAGGCAGTGTACCGTGACTTTCTCTGATGGTACAAAGGGCATACTTTGCAGCTGCAGGACGGCAACGGGTCTGTGGCCATTTCGGACCGAAGTGGTGCTGTGACATATGTGAGTGTCCATGGTGCCCCAATGGAGTTTCCTGAGACCCTCCTCTTGCGTTTCTTCCAGAGGTATGGCCCCATCGTCAGTGTGCTGATGCACTCGCTTTCTTCTGGGAAATATTCGGGTGTGAAGAACAACATTCGTACCCTCTGGATGCAACTGAGGTCGGACATTCCATCCTCTGTCCGGCTTTTAGGGTACTACGTGTGGGTGTTTTATGCCCAACAACCCCGTACTTGTTTCTGGTGTGGCATGTTGGGGCATCAGGCTGCCGGGTGCACTGCTGATCCGGTTGCTCCCGTAAATTTATTCCGTGAAGAGGATTTCCCGCTGCTCCCTCTGGAGGAGAGTTCCAGGGGTGAGGAGGTGGATGTCCCGTTAGCTGATGAGGCTCCCCCGGTGTCGCCCGACGTTCCTCCAGTTGTCGCAAGCCCTCCTCCGGATGTTGCGTGCCGTCAGATGTTTCTTCTGCTCCTGTCACTGTCCCTGCTGCTCCCGTGGGCCTTCCTGGTGCTCCCTGTGAGGCGTCGCCATCTTCTCACTCGTCTTCGGCTGTTGCGCCTGGCCCTGCATCCTCACCACGGGTCCCGGCTGTGCTGGGTGCTGGGGTGGCTGCGGTGCCTCCTGCTGTGTCTGGCCTGGTTCCCCCTGTAGTAGAGGCTGCTGCCGTTCTGCATCAGGTATCTGTTCGTCTGGCTGGTGGTGCCCATGTGTCTGGGTCCGCTTCCGGCTCTGACATTCTCCGGCCGGTGCCCAAACGTTCCAGGCGTTCGTTGTCTGCCTGGGCCGATGTTGGGGAATTCAGTGACTGTGGGTCTTCGGGTGTCGACGGTGTGGATCCAGATGCGTCATTAGCTCCGCAGTTAGTGGAGGTGGAGGTCCATTTGCCTGCTGGTGATTGTGACCGTGTCGCGGGTGTGCCTTCTGTTCCTTCTCCACCAGGAGCCTCTCCGCGGTGGGGTGTGGTGGCTTCCGCTGCTAGGGATGGTAGGGATACTGGTGATGGGCGTGGTCTGGTGATGACCTTAAGAAAGGATGCGCGCTGATTGGGTTCCCGGCGGTCGTCCGGTAGTGGGGCCATGGACGTTGGTGACCCTGTAGTGGTACCCTCTGTCTGGGTCCCTCCTTTGGGGGTGTGCATTGGGGGTCTGGAGGACGTGTTGCCGCCGGGTCACTGGTCGCGGATTGCAGAGTTAATGCTCTTCGAGGACCCGAAGGACTTTCATGATGGGGCGAGTCCCATGGTGTGGGTGCGTGTGGCGATCACTCGCCTCAGATGTGACACCGTCTGGGTCCCATGTTTACGGGTGTTTGTTGCCCAGGTGCCAGATGAAATGGCGTCCCCGGTGGACAGTCCAGGCCCCAGGATGTGGTTGCTTTGGGAAGCGTTTAATGTACGGTTCCCTCGGGACATGTTTCCGGGCAAGTATGTCCGCCGATTTCCTGTTTCTGTGCTTACTTTTGTACTGTATGCCCTTCTGGCTGTTTGATTGCCCTCTTGTATTTTGTGCCCGTGCCTCTCCCTTTATTTGGGGCGAGGCAGGTGGTTTGGTGTGTTTTTATTCATGATGTTTGTTTTTGTGTTATTATTTTGCACTGTGTGTTCTATTTATGCTTTACGTGTTGTGCTTGTTTGTTGTCTGCTGTGCTATTTTGTTGCATTTCATGTTGTTCATGCTGATGTACTTTGTCGGTCCTTCAGGCCGGTGATTTTGTTTTTATTCTATAATATTATAATGTTTTACAATGTTACTATGTTTTATTGTTTTGCTTGCATTGTTTGCCTGTTTGTACTTGTTCTTTGTTTTGTGTCTTGATGTGTGTTTTTCATGTATACCTTGTTACCTTCTCATGTTTTGATAATTGTTGTACTGGGCTGTCGGTCCTTCTGGACAGCGGTTTCTTGTTTTATTTTGTTATATTTCACTTGTTTTATTGTATTTATTGTATTTCCCTTGCATGCTTGCACGTAAAAATAAAAAAATAAAAATAAAACATTGCGTCTGAAGTGGTCGCCCACTGTTTCAGTGTAGGTAATATTGAAACCGCGAGTGGCCTTTCCGTTCACACCTTTCCATTCACCTAAGACCCTTGTCCCCATTTATTAACTTTGCCTTACTCCTGAAAGTGACACTTCGAGTTGCTCTGGATACTTGGACTCGAACCAATTTCATAGCCACACACACCAAAAATATATATTTGGTGCGAGAACCGAACTACACACACCAAAAATAAATATTTGGTGCGAGAACCGAGAATTCTGACAACTGCCTTCAGCAGTTCCGGAAGCACACGACTCAGTGGATCAGCAGTGCCAAAGATTTGGGCTCCGGCGGCGGCTTTTCGCCTCTCTGTGCAGTCTTAAACTAATAAGCTGTCCTTACAGCATTTGTTTGTTGCTAGTGCAGTCCTTTCTGACTGAGGTGAATTGTATTAATACATTTAACCATTCACCACAGGGGATAATCTCAGTCTGGGTAAATGGAAAAGAAAGAAAAGAGAAAGCACACATACGTTTCTAATATGTTTAATTCCACAATGCTTGTGGGAATACAATATTTTTTGTTGTTCCATTGTCTATGACGATATAGAGATTGTCTGGTTTGCCGACTCTAGAACTTCCGACTATCCCCCGTCCCCCTGTCCACCCAATATTTTCATTTATATTGACTGGCATGAAATAAGTAAGCATACATTTTTCCCTTGAACTGTACTTTTTGGCAATCCCAATGTGTTAAAGAAATACATGTTTTAAAAAACCCCTATTGCAGATGATGTATTGCGGCTCACAATAACATGTATTGTGAGATGTTATTGGTTCACAGTAACATGTATTGTGACCCCTACCGAGTTGATGGGATGAGAATACAGGAATCAGTCATGTGTGCTTCTGTCAGTAGTTTGAAAATGCATGAATTAACTTGCTCAAAGAAGAAGAGAGGTTGAAACAAAGTCTTATTATGCTGAATACGCAGTTTTTGTATAAATTAGTTTAAAGACGACAAATCTCTCAGTATATGTCTAGCAGAAAAATAAATTAAAATAGCTCTAGCATGATACATTACAAAAATAAAGAGTGGGAGGAAATGGGAAGGAGTCCAGCATAAATGTGGGGGGTACAGAGAGAGAGAGAGAGAGAGACGAAAAGGGGAAGACAGTTAAATAAAGGATGAGATAGGAGAGATTACTCTTGAGTAATATTCAAAAGATTAATTAGAGCATAAATCTATACCTAGAATGTATGCAGGTCTTATAGAATTACATGTATTGCGACTAGTTATACCTTTCCTACGTTTTTAAAGATATTTACAGTACTTTGACTATAAAAGCCATCTGACAGTGTATTAAAAGTATTTCTTTATAAAACGCTCTATAGTATTTATGTAATATTTAATAAAAAATCATTAAAATACGTGAATGTTATTCATAGTTAGAAAAACTTTATATAATATATATAATAACAACGTATACCTGTTTATATTTTGAATATTACTTAAAATAATTATATATTTTTTTACGAGATCGATTCTTCATCCATTCATCGAGGACGGGGATTACGAAGGTGCAGCATTGGAAGGGATAATGATGTTAACCCCTAACTTCTCGTGAATTTAATTCAAGTTCAAGTTTAACGTGGCAATGAACTATATCTCTAAAGGTTAAGATAGCATAGGCTATTTCTACCCCTCATTTATTTAGGGTTCCCTTAAGAGGGCTCACATATTATACAGTACCTAACTATTAAACATAATAAAAATGGATGGAAAAAAGAATTGGGGATAGTTTTTCAGAGATGCATGTAGCGCTCGGCGATTAGACTAATGTGAGGTGGTGGATCTAACGAATTAATCATCTCGCTTCAAAAGGTGGTAAGAAATGAGAAATGCATGTTAAAGTATAATAAGATCTTTATGATCTAATGTTACAAATGCATGATGTCCTTCAAGAATGCACTTTTAAGGGCAAAGAAACAACTAACACAGATATTGGAGGAATATAATGCAGTAATTGTTTCCCCTCTATCTTCTCAAACTCATACTTTGCCCCGGTTTAATAATTCATTGAGAAGCAATATCGCCTTGAACACAGAATTCCAGCATTTTGACACTTCTTGCTTAACTCTTTTCACACTCACTACAATGAAAGTTAACTATTTCTACAGATTCTCTTTTTTGAACTTCCTTTAAAAGGCAGGAAGAAAACATTACATATTAAAGCAACATCACCACAGTATTTACAAATTTATTGGTCTCCACCTCCTAACATAGAAAATACCTTCCTGTGTTACAATTATGCAGTTTAATATGGAATGAATATATACGCAGATTCCTATGTATTATACTGCTAAAAACAAACACTATAGTATTACATAGGATTACAAGTGCAGGGTTTAACAGGTTTTTTGCCTTTAACCAACAAAAAATTGCTACAGGCTTTGATATGAGCCGCTATGAAATTTTAAGAAAGGCCTAACAACCACTATGTTTTTTTACATTTATATCAAAGATTAACAATGTTTTGTGTTATTTTTCAATAATAAAAAAAAATATGTTCACAAAATTATTATATCATACACTTACAATTATAAAATACTGAATTGCTTTTCATATTCATTCAAATTAATTTTATAATTTTTTTATAACGACTGTATTTATTGTATTTAGCCCTCTCGCTAACAGACCATTGCGCCACACAGGCAGTCTCTATTATAGGGGCAAATTTTATTTCTCAATATTTTTTTTAATCTGGGGGCCGATTTCAATATAGCAGAAATTCTACTGTTGAATGTTTGATGGATGCATGGATAGCGCATACACCCAACTATTTTAACAAAAAAGTCTCCAGTGAAAATCGAATCTCACTTCTGTAACTACAGAAAACGAGAGTTGTTAGGGGGTGTGGGGTATTCTACTTTTTAATTCCGACTGCAATGCATGCAATGTCACCAATGTGCATATGGCAGGCGCTTCACAAAGTTGCCGCAATTCAGCAGAGAAAATACGAGAGCAACCGTACAGGGCCTCGTAGCAAGGTCGAGTAAGTCCTTGAGGGTCTCTTCTCAGACTAGCCTCACCTGGTCCTGATCTACGTTGGTCATTGGAAACTACTCAATGCTTGAAACACTTTAAAGGACTCCTAGGGTCCTCATCACATTTATAGTTTAGTGAATGATCGGCAACTCGGTATTGAACACACCTGGGCTGAAGGCCCCAGAATAATGGCAGTATTCAGAAGTGATTCAACAGAAACACCGCATCGTGTTTACCAGTAGTTTATTTACAAACGTAATCACTAATACATTGGGTGCTCGATTTTCTTTAGATTGGAGTCTGCAAATCTATTTTCGCATTAGCGAGACTCTTAACATCTAACTAATCGATTATGATCCACTCGTGGAGAATCACCTAACTTAACACAGCCAATCATTAACACGGCAAATCTAATTGTCAGTGTGCAAAGGGTCACAGGAGTTCCAACAGGATACTTGGGTAATGATCATGCACAATAAATCAACAATGACACTGTCAGTGGGACAGGCAATAATCTTGCACAATAATTATGTCACACAATAACTAAATGTGTGGAGTATTTGAAGCTCACATTCACAGTTGAGAGAAATGTTGTGATATCTCACAGATAACCAAGCATACACCGTCAGCAGTTATGGTCTCCACCAATACCTGTGTCAGGTGTTGAGAAGGTGAGAACACTGGTTGACCACTCAGATCAACACAGAAAACACACTTTAAGAATACAAGATCTTGTACTTACAGGTAGGCTATCTCTCCCATTCCCTCATGTTCATTCGCGCAAGACCTCGTAGGTGGCCTGACAGCTGGTTTCGCTCGTTACGACTTGAGAACACTAATGACAGGCTTTCCCGACCTGACCGTACTTACGGTCACACTTACTTACGGTCACTTACTCCCGACGTACGGACCGAGGAGGCCTGGTCGACGACCGGGCCGCGGGAACGCTAAGCCCCGGATCACTTCAAGGTAACCTCAAGGTAAGGTACTTGACACGGCGGGGTACTGGCAGGAGGGCGTGCTGTATGTCTATAAAAGACACGGCGGAGTACTGGCAGGAGGGCGTGCTGTATGTCTATAATAGACATGGTAGGGTACTCGCAGGAAGGCGTGCTGTATGTCTATAATAGACATGGTAGGGTACTCGCAGGAGGGCGTGCTGTGTGTCTATAACAGACACGACAAAGTACTCGCAGGAGGGCGTGCTGTATGTCTATAATAGACATGGTAGGGTACTCGCAGGAAAGCGTGCTGTGTGTCTATAATAGACATGGTAGGGTACTCGCAGGAAGGCGTGCTGTGTGTCTATAATAGACATGGTAGGGTACTCGCAGGAAGGCGTGCTGTGTGTCTATAATAGACATGGTAGGGTACTCGCAGGAAGGCGTGCTGTGTGTCTATAATAGACATGGTAGGGTACTCGCAGGAAGGCGCGCTGTGTGTCTATAATAGACACGACAAAGTACTCGCAGGAGGGCGTGCTGTATGTCTATAATAGACATGATAGGTACTCGCAGGAAGGCGTGCTGTGTGTCTATAACAGACACGACAAAGTACTCGCAGGAGGGCGTGCTGTATGTCTATAATAGACATGATAGGTACTCGCAGGAAGGCGTGCTGTACGTCTATAACAGACACGACAAAGTACTCGCAGGAAGGCGTGCTGTACGTCTATAACAGACACGACAAAGTACTCGCAGGAGGGTGTGCTGTACGTCTATAACAAACACAGACGCCACTGGCGCGTCAGAAAGAGTGCGACGGGCGGTGATATCACGTAGTTCAGTGAGGCAGGGCAAGTGGCTGCTGGTGGCAGCTAGCAGCACTCTGGACTAACTGACGGCGGCGGCGGCTATGGTTATATTGTACCATGCAGGTACACTGTGATAAAGTCACACACAGAGTACCTAGGCGGCGGCACTTACTTCACTGGAGGTCACTCACACACAATCTCAATTTGTCACCAGGGTTTACCTGATACCAGTCTGTTTCACTCTGGTGATCACAGATTTTTGTCACTCTAGATGGCTTCTAAACAATATAGTCACGGTCGCGATTTCAGGCGAGCGCTAGTATATCGAGCAGAACGAGGAGTTTAACTTGACAGTGAGGGATGGGTGGTGTGTTCTACCTCATTGGCCAATAGATTGGAGTCTTCCATGTACAGCGTTCCCCAAAAGAATAACGTTGCAAAGGGTTGCACGCTTCCTCTGGGCACAAACACCAGGTCTACAAACTGACCAATGGCGTTGCAAAGCAAGTGCCGGAACCAATGATATTGACCCTTACTTGATGGGTAGAAGAGTGATGTCATGATCATGTCATGACTACGTCAGTGTTCTTCACGATGGTTGAGGTTGACCCCAGAGGTCAGAGCTTATCTCTTGCCTCGCTGGCGTCCCCTCACTTCCCACGCTTGGCCTCTCCCAACTAGTGTACTCCCAGACTCTCATTTGGGGGGCGGGGGTGGGGAGGCGTTCAATCCCCGACCGTCCAAGTGGTTGGGCACCATTCCTTTCCCCCGTCCCATCCCAAATCCTTATCCTGATCCCTTTCCAGTGCTATATAGTCGCAATGGCTTGGTATTTTCCCCCTGATGATTCCCTTCCCTTCCCTTCATGTTACCCAACTTGCATCTCCTTCCCTTTCACTTGTGTTCTCCTCTACATGCTGTACAAAGAAGCTTCTTTCTATAACTTCCACTAATTTTGCTCCCCACGTTTCTTCCCCACATTGGTGACTTCGGAAATCTCAGTCAATCTCCATGAATTAGGTCCCCCATGACTAGAAATTTAGCAATCTGTGCACACATTCTGTGTGCATGTTTTTGTTGTTGTCAGCATATTGCAGCCTGGGTCTTCTGTTGTTTGGTGGGGGGTTGTAAATTATCAGGATCATTATTCTTTTTCCATCTGCTATCAGGGTCCCAGTGATGTAGGCTGTGTATAGATTTGTAATCTGATTCTCTAGTTCTTCAAACTTCTACTCCTATTTTACCAGGAATGCATCACCTCCTCCTTGTATTGTTTTTCTTTTCCTATTACTTGTAATCCCCCTGAAAATATTGTATCCAAAATCATAATGTTATTTTGGTCCCCCTTTATTCTATGGATATTAATTGTAATCATTTCCTTTGTTGCCACGTTTTAAATCACAATGAGTTTGGGTTTGCACGTGTGTGTTTGTGTGTGTACTCGCCTACTTAGTTGAACTCACATAGTTGTGCTTGCGAGGGTTATGCTTTGGCTCTTTGGACTCGCATCTCAAGTATCAATCAATTAAATGTTCCCGAGTATCAGGAAGAAACTTGCCTAAGTCCCTTGGGACCGGCAGTGATATGATAGCTTAGCAAAGTAAGTAAGTAATTATCAAAAGAAGGCACCAAACCGAGAAGGCTATGTAGTACCATCAAATGTGCGGGATAATCAGAGGGCGCTAAATATCACCAAGGATGCCAATACGAGAACAGAAACGCACAAGGTGAACGATATCAAAAGTATCCGAGTCACCAAGAACACTATCGAGGGACAAGCGATCGCGGAGGGACGATCGGAAAACAAGACACATGCTCGTCCCGGATGGCAGGACATTCAACAAGGATATGCATGACCATAAGAGGGACAATGCAATTAGGACAATAAGGAGCAGGGCGGCGCACCATCAAGTGACCATGAGTTAAGTGAGTATGGCCAATACGCAACGTCGCCAGAGCCGTTTCCCATCGCCGTTTATGGTGGTTGGAGGACTGCCACGAGGACACACAACTCTTAAGAGAACGCAGTTTGTTACCAGTAACAGACGACCGATAAGCCTGCCAACGGGCAAGGATGGAGGAATGGATAACCGGGTAAATGTCGAAATAAGGAATACCTTTACGAGAGATGGGACAACAGCGGACAGCCTCTTTGGCGGCAGCATCCACACGCTCATTTAAAGAGACACCAATATGGGAACCCAACAAAACTCAACTAAAATTTACTGTGAACAAGAAACAGCCAATGCTGGATCTCGACAACCACTGGATGAACTGGATTAAAGGACCCGAGAGCCATGAGGGCAGTACGAGAGTCAACATCAACTACATAGGAAGATTGACAACGAGAAAGCAGGAAACGAAGAGCATAGAGAATAGCATAAAGTTCCACTGTGAAGATACTAGTCTCCGGAGGTAAGCGACACATAAGTGCAATCAGGAAAAACAACAGAGTAGCCAACACCGTACGCAGACTTAGACCCGTTGGTGAAGACAGAAATGGAGTGGGAGTGAGAAGAAAAGTGCTCAAAGAAAAGGCATTTGAGAACCGTAGGAGCGGTAAAAGCTTTAGTGATTCGGGTTAAGGACGTACAAAACTGTGGAAGGGGGACTCTCCACAGGGGCAAAGAAGGAACAACACGAGGAGAAATATTAGAAATACGAACTGAAAGAGAATCCTGTAAGCGAAATAACCGGACAGAAAGAGGGAGGTGGTGAAGAGAAACAGGAACCGCAGGATAGGTAAAAGTTAAAGCACGACAGAGGTGAGAGGAAGGATGTTGCAAGGACCGCGCAAGATAGCGAAGACAGTAGCGATCACGGCGGATCCTGGAGACATAGGAAGCTAGTGTCAACATACAAGCTGAGGACGGGAGTCAAACGAAAGGCCCCAGAACTGAGGCGCAACCCAGTATGGTGCAAAGCATCGAGATGGCGAAGAGTAGAAGGAGAAGCAGACGAGTAAGCAGAGCAACCATAATCGAGCTTAGACAGGACAAGAGAGGAATGTAAAGCGAGTAGAGTGCGCCTATCCGCTCCCCAAGAAGTATGGGACAATATCCAAAGGAAGGTAAAGGCCTTAGAGCATTCAACACGAAGGTACGAGATATGGGAAGACCAAGACAAACGAGTGTCAAAAATCAACCCCAAAAGCTTAGCAGAATCCTTGTACACAATGGGGTGACCATAAAGCAACAAAGAAGGACGAAGAACGATACGCTTCTGAGTAAAAGTCATAGCACAAGTCTCAGATGTAGAGAACTTGATGCCATGATCGGTGGCCCAAGACGACACAGTATCAATCGCAAGTTGAAGCCGGCGTTGAAGGAGAGGCGAAACATCACCGTGACAGCAAAGGGTAAGATCATCGACATAGAGAGTGGAGAAGATGCCTGAAGGAAGAGTGGAAAGAAGACCATTGAGGGTAACCAGAAAAAAAGAGTAGTGCTTGTGGTGTCTGTATATAGCTGAGATAGTCTTGGTAGTAAGGTTGATGTAAAGTCATTCCTAGTTACTGACTTTAATACTTATAAACGATTACATGATTAGAGCTCCCAAGCTTGGCAGGCGTCCTGTGCTTTGTTTACCTCCTCTCTTGGCGTCCAGCCGCCGCACATAGAAAACGGATGGTACCATTTTCTGTGAACATGACATCCCTCCTTTTCTTTAAAAAGAATGAATACAGGATGTCTACCATGCTTGTAGCACAAAGCAAAGTTATTGACACAAAGTAAGTTATTAACATATCAAGAGATATTGCATACATTTAACATTAATTAAGCACACAAAGAATTTAAACAACTTTACCACAAAGGATTTCAATGTTAAAAATAAATATGCAATGTTAAACATGAAAGAAACTGTAATACAAAGTTACAAAATATTGAATGAGAGATCTGCATTATTCAAACAATATTAAATTTAGTTCAGCATAACAAGTAAATACTTTGCATTTACAATTAATCATCATATCGTGTAGGGCGTTTAACATGACGTTTTGGACGAGAGTCCTTAAATACAAAAATATCCCTCGATGAATTGTTTATCGAGTTATAACTCATTTTTTCTTTTTCTTTTGCACGACTTTGCACTTCATCATTTTCTACACTATTTGGAATCACTTTGAAATAAGCCATATTACGTGTTATACTATGATCTCTATTACTCGCTGTTACCATAGTTCCTTTTACACTAATCACTTTATATGGTTTTGTATCATACGGCATATCTAACTTTCCCTCTTTTTTCTTTTTAACGAGAACAGTATCTCCAACCTTTATGAATTGTTCCTTTGCACGTTGATCATGAGCAATTTTCATTTTGCCCTTGGCTAGTGCATCCTTCTGAGCGAGACGTTTATCTGTTACTTTGGCTGGCATGACAGGTAGTGCGATTCTCATAGGACGTCCAAATAAAAGTTCGCCAGGCGACTTGCCCAGTGTTTCATGTGGTGTTGCACGGTAGTTCCTGAGAAAAGCATACATAGCTTGTTTCCAGGATCGTCCTTCGGCATGAGCACAGCGTACCGCTTTCATGAGAGGTTGCATGAATCTCTCGACTTCTCCATTTGCTTGAGGATGTAGTGGCATCACACGGCGGTGTTTGAATCCAATATGCTCAGCAAAGTTGACAAAGTCTTGTCCATTAAATGGCGGTCCATTGTCCGTCTTGACAACTTCAGGAATGCCAAAGTTTGAAAAGATCTTGTCGAGTTTCGGGATGACAGCCTTTGCAGATGTGGAAGTGATGATTTCTACTTCTGGATAACGTGAGTGATCATCAATGACTACCATCAAGTACTCTCCAGTTGGTAGCGGTCCACAGAAGTCCATCGATACTTCCATCCATGGTGCAGCAGGTAGTGGTGAAGGTTGTAGAGGTGTTGGTCTTGAAGTATCCACTGCAGCTTGGCAAGGGACACAGGCATCATGCATGTCCTTAGCTTGACGATCAATGCCAGGAAACCACACCTTTTCTCGTAGCAGCTGTTTGGTCCTTACAAGACCTTGGTGTCCTTGATGTGCAAGCTTCAGAGCACGTTGCTGGAGAACAGCTGGAATGACGATACGAGTACCTCGCAGCACGGTGTCGCGTTGTTGCGTAACACTTAATTCTGTCTGGATGCGTTCAAGTGCTTTGAATGCATCTTGGTCAACTCCTGAGGGTGGGATGCGTGGAAACTTTTTCTTAGTCAATGCATCCACTGTTGCTTGCAGAGTTGGGTCCTCTAGGGTTGCAGTACGTATTTCATCAAGAGTGAGAGCCTTAGGGACTGCATCACAGGTTACAGAGTGTACATATTCCTCGGCAACTTGCTGATGCTTGGTGATGGTGAAACTGTTGGCAGGATGTCGACTGATGTAATCAGCGGGATTGCCTGCACCTGGCTTGTATTTCACCGTAAAGTTGTATGGTTGCAGACGAAGAGCCCATCTCTCAATGCGAGCTGGTGGTTTGGACTTTGGATTATTGAAGATGGTCTCCAACGGTTTGTGGTCAGTGACTATCGTGGTAAAGGGTGCACCAAGCAGATACACATTGAAGTGTTCACAGCCCCATACAAGAGCAAGAGCTTCCTTCTCTGTCTGACTGTATCGTTGCTCAACATCTGTGAGAGAACGGCTGGCGTAGGCAATTACTACTCTTGAATCTGGTTGACCAGGTTTGTGTTGGGCTAACACAGCACCTAAACCAACAGGACTAGCATCCACCGTTAACTCAGTGTCCATTGATGGATCAAAGTATGCAGCAGTCGCATTTTCTACTAGTGCATCTTTCACAGCATCAAATGCATTTTGCTCGACATCGCTCCAGTACCATGATGCATTTTTCTTCAGGAGCTCACGTAGAGGCTTCGTAATGGTAGCAAAATCTGGAATGAAGCGAGAACAGTAGTTTGCCATTCCCAGAAAACTATGTACTTCAGTGGATGTTGAAGGAGGTGCAGCATTCTTGATATCTGCAACTTTCTTAGGATCTGGAGACAGACCTTTGTCACTAAGTACATGTCCAAAGAATTCAATTTTATGTTGATTGAACTCACACTTTGCTCGGCTTAGCGTCAAATTCTTTTCTCGTAAGCGTTGCAATGTTGCACGAAGAGCTTTGTCGTGTTCAGCTTGGGTACGGCCATAAACAATGATGTCATCAGACATGTTGTCAGCATTAGGTATATCTTGCAATACCTGGCTGATGATGTGCTGGAATACTTCAGCAGCACTGTTAATACCAAAACTCAGGCGCTTGTACCTATACAGACCTCGATGTGTCGTAAACGTTGTGATGAATCGACTCTCATCATCAAGTTCAAGCTGATGATAGCCCTTGTTTAAATCTAACTTGCTGAATACAGTTGCACCATTCAAGCGGTATATCATATCATCTACAGTGGGTGTAGGATGGCGTTCACGCATTATTGCCTTGTTGGGAACACGCATGTCTACACAAATGCGTATCTCATCTGGATTCTTCGGCTTTGGTGGAGTGACAATTGGGCTTACCCATGGTGTTGGGCCTGTTACCGGTTCAATGATATCTAGTTCTATCAGCCTATCCAGTTCGGCATCGACTTTCTTGCGAGTATGGAATGGTTGTCGGCGATGTGGTTGGGCAACTGGAATTACATCTGGGTTGATATGCAGATGTACCTTGCTATCAGTATAACAACCTATGGATTTAAACCGATCAGAAAATTCAGCAACAATAGCATCAACATTGTTTGCAGATTCCACTGCTACAGCATTAGAAAGCTGAAGTAGCCCCAATTTGGTTGAAGTCTTGTAACTGAGTAAAGACTCCTTTGCATTCCTAACAACATGGAATGTAGTAATGAGCATTGCATTCTTTGACTTAATCTCTGCAGTGAAAGTTCCAATCACTGGTAAGGCTACCTTTGAAGCATAGGCAGTGGCTTTGCCATTATAGTTTTCAAGCTTTGGGAACTGTTTTTTAAATTTTTCATAGTGGCACTCAGCAATGGTGTCAATGTTTGATCCAGTGTCAATAAGAATTTTGAGACAAATGCCAGCAATGTATACTATAGTCTCTGGGCTTTTTGAAAGATCATTCCATTCTGTTATTGCTTGTACTCCACAAATGTAATCACATTCACTGTCATCTGAGACTGGTTGTAATGAAATGTTGTCTTGTATATTATTAACATTCTTGATTTGAGGTGCAATATTGTGTTTGCCACCTCGACTCCTATGACTTGATCCTCGTACATTGCTTTTATTTATTGATTGTGGTTTCTTTAGTGCGGAACGACACATAGCACCAAAATGACCTAGTTTTCTACACTCATAGCACTTCTTACCTTGAGCAGGACAAACATTATCTTGGTGTGGGTAGTCTCCTCCACAATTGTAACATTTATTGTTGACAACCTTTGATGTGAGTCGTTGTGACTGCTTGAGTCTTGTTCCATGACTCCAGTTGTGATGTGGTTCTCGGCTCAATTTAATGTTAGGTTTGGCATGATATCTTCTATGATCATGGTGTCCTCCCTGAACCTTACATACTTCATGACTGTTAGTAACAGTGGCAGAACCGTTGTTGGCACTGCACTCCATGACACGAGCATCACGTGCAGCATCTTCCATTCGACGAGCCATATCCAGTATCTTGGTAAGAGAACTTTCATCATCAACAAGTTCTAGAGCTCTTCGACGAAGACGTGTAGATGTGCATGTTTCAATTATTTGCTGTTTGATTTCTTTGTCAACATCAGCAAACTCACAATGGGTTGCTAAACCCTGCAGACGTGTATGGTATTGATCAACAGTTTCATTAGAGAGTTGTTTTGCTCTCCTGAAATGCATAATTTCCATAGCAGTATTTTGCCTTGGTTTGAAATGCTCAGTTAATTTGGCCTTGGCAGTGTCATAATCTTGGCACCACCAGTGTCTTTCAGTGTATCAAAGATGTCACAAACTCTATCACCTGCATATGAAGTAGAAAGGCACGCTTTCTTTCAGCACTTTTGATGTCAGAAACTATCAACAAATTTTCAAACCTTTTAAGCCATTTGACCCACCTCTGTGACAGGTTTGTCTGGTCACAGTCAGGATCAAATGCAGGAAACTGAGGTATATTTGCCATTTTTACTGAATAAATTTAAACTTATCACTTAAAATGTTCCTCAGAATATATAACACTTACTGCACTGTTATGTTATTTAAGAATTCACTGTAATTACTTTAATTTGCAAAGCACACAGCATTTTAATGCAAAAGTTCACAACAGTGCACAACACAGCAGCAAATGACTTC
>WNGS01079161.1:0-17018 GCA_020271785.1 Procambarus virginalis | reverse complement strand
TCAAAAAGTAACGAGGAGTGACCGCCGTGTACCAGCCAGCCACTCCACGCCCTCCCTCCATCATCCGACTCGCCCACATCTCCTCCCACAATACTGTTTTGCTATAATTCCTATATACAGACTGTATATATAAGTATCTACATGTTTTGTTCACCATAACTGTACATCTAAGCTTGTATGGTGAGTAAAGTCACAAAGACATAGGACCTAACACAGCTGATGGCTGCCTCCCTCAAGGCCAGATACACTAATATTTCTCCTCCAACAAACTGTGTGGGTGTTATTACACTATATACACACATTATAAATAAAATCTACCTGTTTTTATTCACCATACTTGTACAAATAAACTGGTATGGTGCCCAAAGACTATCGTGGTAACCAGTAAACAACACCGTCGCTCTGCCCGTGGCGTCGTGCAGACGACGCCACCGCCCCTCACCAAAATGGCGGCTCCAAACCTTCTCTTGCTGTTTATACCCTCTATACACACGTTATATATAAGTATCTACATTTGTGTTCACTAGCGAACCACTAAGCTGTATGCTGAGTGCAGTCATAAAAGGTGGCCACACACAGTCAGAAAACATCGCCACCACCCTCCCTCCCACAGCATTCTCCTCCCTCCATGGCGCACAGCGCTAAATATCATCGCAATCCTGCTATTTCAGAACCCTGGTCACTTTTATCACAGTCAGGGGTCTTCTGTAATAATATCATCGCTACATAATAGCATGAACAAGTATTTATGGCATTTTAAGGCGATGCTGTGGTCACAAGCTGAACAGCAGTGCTGTGAGCTCATGCTGCGTGCGTCAGGCTTGGTACTTACCAATACTGAGGCCCCTACACCCGGGAGTTGGCCCACGATTTTTTTTTAAAAATGGCGTCTGTTTACAAACCCTGATGAAGGTGTGGTGAACCCCGTGTATCCGCGGGCCGTTTAAATCTTGCGTAGTGCTCCAACACTTCATATGAAGTGAAACAGTCGACTGGTAAAACGCCTAGCACTTCATATGAAGTGATTGCTTCACTTTAAGGTTAAATCCATGAATAAAAACATGACCTTGAGAAGAAGTATAGGTTAGGATTCGTCTCCAAAGAATTTTCAAAGAATTACTCATCATTGCTATCTAAAATAATTAGGAGAGCCAAAATTAAATACTACGAAGATAAATTTACCCACACAAAGGGCAGTATTTAGAAAACATGGAACACAATTTCTCAATATTGGGATCAAAGAAGATTATAAATAACAAACCAATACTCCTGTCAAATAAAGATGGTCTGCTTTCAGCCCCTGACACTGCTCTTGAGTTCAATAGGTTCTTCTCTCCCATTGGGTCATCCCTTGCAAATGATATTCCATCTTCCACTACTAATATTCAGGACTATCTTACAGGTAACTATCCACAGTCACTGTACCTAATGCCTACTAATGCCACTGATGTTACTGACATAATCCTTTCCCTTAAAACCAAGTCTAGTGCCCTTGAGGAGATACAACTCTTATTTACAAAAAACCTCCAGATTTTTAGCTCCTGCCATTGCATTGCTCTTCAACAAGTCACTTGAACTTCAAACCTTTCCAGACATTCTAAAAAATAAGCGAGAGTATCCCCTGTTCACAAATGTAGTGATCCCAATGATGTTAACAAACTCAGACCTATGTCAATTTTGCCAAACTTGTCAAAAATATTTGAAAAACTAATCTATAAGCAACTTTACTCTTATCTAGCCAAACTCAATATACGTAGCTCTAGTCAATATGGCTTCAGACCCCAAAAAAGCACTAACGATGCACTTATTAGTATGATTAACTTGATACATACAGCTCTTGATAAAATGAGTTCCCTTTTGGGTTATTTGTAGACCTGCATAAGTATTTTGACACTGTTAACCACCAAAACCTTCTTCTTAAATTACAACATTATGGAGTCAGAGGTTACTCCCTGCAGTACATTAAGTCTTACCTTACTGACAGGCCGCAGTATGTTTCTGTGAATAATTCCATTTCTCCCACCCTACCCATCAACATTGGTGTTCCCCCAGGGCAGCATACTTGGCCCTCTCTTCTTTCTCATCTACATTAATGACCTTCCAAATGCCTCCCAACATCTCAAACCAATTCTATTTGCTGACGACACGACCTTCATTTACTCCAGTCCTGACCCCCTTGCTCTAAATGTCACAGTGAATACTGAGCTAAAAAAAGTCCATCGCTGGCTAACTGCCAACAAACTCTCCTCAATATTGGCAAAACTTTCTATATTTTGTTTGGCAATAAATCCTCATATCAAACAAATCTCAGGATTAACAATACCCAAATTTGTAACAAAGTAGATGGCAAATTCCTTGGCGTTCTCATTGACCAAAAGCTGAATTCCCAGGGACACATTCTAAATGTATCAAAAAAAGTTTCAAAAACTGTTGGCATTCTTTCTAAGATCAGATATTATGTACCTCGCCCTACCCTGGTGACTCTCTATTTTTCTCTCATCTATCCTTATCTCAACTATGGTATTTGTGCTTGGGGTTCTACTACCCAAAATCATTTATGTCCACTAATTACTCAACACAAAGCTGCTACTAGGACAATATCCAACTCTGGCCCCAGACATCACTCGGTACCCCTACTCAAATCTCTGAATATGTTAGATATTAGGTCCCTGCACATCCTCTCATGTGTATTTTATATATATAAAACGCTGAACTGTAATGTCAATTCTGACCATAAAAGCTTCCTAGAAGGTTGTAACAGATCCCATGAGCACCACACCAGAAACAAATACCTATTTGATATTCCAAGAGTACGACTTAGTCAAACTAGAAATGCTTTACAAATTAAGGGACCTCGAATGTGGAATGATCTTCCTAATTATGATAAAGACTGTACCTCTCCCAACCAGTTTAAGATAAAAACCAAGTACTACCTAATTAAATCAATGTAACCTACCTCACCCCCAAAATGTCAACCAATGTCTTCTATTTTAAACAATGCTGTTTGTTGACCAAATTGTATTTTTGCTTTTTTCTGCCATGTTTCCCCCACCCCTTTTTTTCCATTTTTTTCTTATTTTTCTCAACACAATTTATACTTTAATCTCAATTAGTATTAAGTTTTAGTCTTAGTGTTTTTCTTGCCCTAAACGCTTTGCGTAATAGTGGCTTTAGACATTGTATGTACTAGCTCTATCTATGAATCTATCAACTTTTGTATCTTACCTTGTATGTATGTACTTTACCTGAATAAATATTTGTATTTGTATTTGTATTTGGAAAATTCTAGACATATATATTTGTGGGAGCTCCTCACTCAACGATTCACCTAACCCCCATAATCGTACGGAGCACCTAAGGATAGGGTTAGGGGATTGTTGCGTGACTTCGGATTCTAACTGACCGCCATCTTCCTTCTGAATCAATGTAAGACCATCGAATAGCTGTATGCTCAAAGTCGAATTCATCCAGATGTTGATTACTGGTGTCAGCTCCTGAATGAACACAGCCTCAAGCATACGTAGCCGCTTATGATTGTCAGTCAGTGTGATTATTGTCGTATCTTTCACTATGTCTTGACTATTCAGAATGGTGTTGTAGTGTTGAGAGTGGTGTTGCTACATCATTGTCAACACCACAACACAATCCTGTTGTGGGTGAAGAGGCACTTATTGAGAAACTCAAGCAAGCCCCCAAAGAACCTGTGCAACACTGTAGTAACTTCCTGTCACTGAAGCATGTGGATATGACAAAAGCCATACTAAGCCCCAAGAGAGAACAAAGGGGCAGTCTGCCAGCCAAGAAAACTCAGGATCTACAGAAAACACCCAAGAAGGGGAGAGGAGCCGAACTGCAAAGAAGCTGGATCCATCACCGTGGGATAAACCGGATCCCGCAAAAGGTAAGCACTAGAGGCTCCCCCACTGAACCTCTTCAAAGTAAATCCAAGAGGAAGAAAACCTCTGAAAGGACGAATCCGAGGACCTCAAGGGCCCCCAGAAATGAACCAAGTTTAAAGCCCCACCCAACACAAACTCAGAAGGGGAACGAGTGAACAAAAACCCCTCCCCTGTAGAAGAAACCCCTGTGCAGAGCACATTGGCTCAAGCAGGGTCAAAAGGAACCCCATGACCTCCATGTGGATTAACCTCCATGTGGAGGTTATCTTGAGTTGATTTCGGGGCTTTTTAGTGTCCCCATAGCCTGGTCCTCGACTAGGCCTTCACCCCTAGGAAGCAGCCCATGACAGCTGATTAACTCCCAGGTACCAATTTACTGCTAGGTAACAGGGCATCAGGGTGAAAGAAACTCTTCCCATCGTTTCTCGCCAGCGCCCGGGATTGAACCCGGGACCACAGGATCACGTATCCAGCATGCTGTCCGTTCGGCCCGCCGGCCCCCAAGGCGAAGGCGAAGTCCAGGAGAAAAGTCGATTGGGTCGATTCAGATGTCTCAGCAGGAGAGAAGGGCTTAACCACCTCCGTGCCCGCATCGGACAAAGGCAATCTCCAAAGCCACGCTAGCCTCATCCTGAGCTAAACCCCGCCTCGACTCCAAATACCCTCAGACGTTTGGGAGCCGGAAGCAAAGCCAGGGCAAACTACGCCCACCTGGGAAGGAAGAGAGGGGGGCGTGGACTGAACCAAGGCTGAAGCGACCAACGCCCCCAAATCAAAGCCCTTAAAACCCAAGCGGGGCAGCTCTGGGGCCTCCAACTGGGCAACCAACCTGGCCCATTGCAATAAGATAAGTGATCATGAAACGTAACTACTGCCTGATCCCTGAAATCATAAGATAAGGATAAATTGGAGCACAAGCAGGGAATAAATTTTACAAGACTCAGGATTGTAGCTGTCCCCAACCCAACAGGCAGCTTGACGGAGGTTAATACAGATGATCGTCTCCTTGAGGCAGGGGCGACGAACAACCTTTAAATTTGCACAAGGCGAGAATGGTCTCGGAAGAAGTATCCATGGTTTGACTGAGTCCACATGGGTTTTCCAGGGGCCCGTAGAGTGAATAAGCCATAAGGGAAGCCCAGACACAGCGTTCGGTTAAGCCGGTAAACCTTGTCTGTTGCAGGCAAGCTGACTGCAAATAGCAACTGTGAAACCACAGGGGCAACAGAGGACGACCTCCGCCACAACAACCAAGGCAAGCCTAATAAGAAACCAAGCAGACCTCATCTGCAACAACAGGCGCCGGATTAAAAATAAAATTAACTCCCGAAATCCCACAACTAGCAAACGAGCAGCCCGAGAGAAACATTGGCCGGCGTGTGATAGGAATGCAGGCTGTTCCAGCTGCATTGCGCCACACCAGCAAAGAAACACGCTCAAACCTGGGGCAGGATGGACAGCCCAAGACTCCCGGCTAACCCCCAAGTCAGGAAGCCCTCTATAGGGGAGTGATTCCCGAACGCCCAAGGGAAGATAACCCTGACCATGCAAAGGCAGAACTCAAAGAGCACCAAGGAAAGGAGACCCCTAGTTGCATGCAGCCCTAGTACCCTGTAGAACTCCAGGTCGGTTCACACGACAAGTGGAGGAACAGTCGTTAAGGCAAAAATCCAGGAGAGAAATTGCTGCCCGAGTCGACGTCCAACACCAGCAACCAGCACTATCAGTCAAGAATTGACTGTCAGCACCAACAGAATTGATGGGTTGCTGACTCACCACGGCCGGCTGGTGAGCGGCCACTCTCTCCCATTGGGGGTTGGGGTGAGAGTGCCAATGAGCAGGGGGGGGGGGGCCAGTTGGATGAAGTGTTGCTAGTTTGTTTTCTTTCTGGGAGGAGTTTTAGGGTATTTTAAAGCCGTGGCACACAATTTTTAACCAGATAGCGGTCTGTTTTGATTCGCCTACCTTCCTGTGTCCTTTCCCGGTCGATGGCAAACTGTGACATAATTTAAATGTAAAGTGCTTGTAGGCCAATGCTCCCTGTGCCTCTCTGGCGGACCCAGATTCTTCGGTAGGCAACAAGAACTTTGTGACTGATGACCCTAACTAATATAGCACTATATTAGTAGGATAGCTTTATGAAGCCGTCGGGACTACCCGTAGAAATGTACTTACGTACAACAATGTTCGTTGACTTAGAAAAGATTCTGTGCTTAAGGTATTTCTTAAGTATTTGAATGAAATTCGTTTCATTTAAACAAATGAAAAATGTACTGGTCAGGAATCATCTTTCGTTGTGTGGATTTGTAGAGTAATGTTTTCCAGATATTTCTTCCCTTTTAAATGAATTGAAACCCCAAATTTCAGCATCTGGCAGAGCACTTGAGGTTATTTTTTAATAACATCAAAGCTTTTGAAATAAATTTAAAATTTTTTAAACATGATGTCAACAATGCTACAACAATTTAACTATTTCCCAAACCTAAAAAAACTAAATTGCTTTGAGAGATTCATGAGTAAACAGGAAATTAGAGAATTAAAAATAATTTTTTGAGCATCAGTGATTAAACTGCAGATTAATTTACCCAAAATTAACTAAATTCAGGTCATCTGAAGAATCTAAAAAGTTCATGAAGTGTACAGACGACGTAACAAAATATTGAAAGAGATCGGTTAGTGATTGGATTAATGTAGATAATTGTGACTTTGCAACAGGGAATGCCAATCCTGAAATTTTGACTGAAAAAATGTCTCGAGGGCAGTATTATTAGTATTTTCATCGACATTTTCATGCAAATCATTATTTCCAGCAATGAACTTTATCAAGTCTCATAATAGGAGCAGTCTTACTGATGAAGCTTTAGCTCTCAAATCAGCCAAATACAATCCTTGTATAAAATTGTCATCGTTGGTACAGCAGTATCCTAAGTTCACAAACTTAAATATATATGGAAACATTTTAAGTATAAAATATCAAGAACGTTCTGCTCAAGTATTATGCTTTGTTAGTTCTGGAATAGTAAATAATATTGTCTCATTTCTCTCCTCCACAGGTATTCTGTGAAAGACACCTATCGCCCAATATCATCCCTGACACCTGTGATCAGTCCCTCAAAACATTCAACAGGTATACTGATGAACAAACTACTGCTCCATATTTTCCCTGACACCAGTAATATCCTGTCCAACAAGAAGCATCTGTTGATTTCTTTGGATAATTCCTGATTTTTATTTACTATTCTACTGACAGAATTATTAGGTGGACATCTTACTGTTATTGCAACCTGTTCTACTGTTCAGGCATTAGAAAGTTATCTACTTTGCAGTTGTTATATGGACTACTTAGCATATAAATTTACATTCAAGCTCATAAAAGTTTAATAAATAAAAGTATTTGTTTTAGTAAAGTTTGCTAAACGGGAAAAAAAAGATATCAGAAAAAAAAAGATAAACCATATCAGTGTTCTGGGTGTCAGAAATATTTTGCCACTAAAAGTTGTCTTGTTAAACACACGAGAGTTCATTCAGGAGATAAACCGTATCAGTGTTCAGAGTGTCAGAAATATTTTGCTGTTAAAAGCAATCTTGTTACACACATGAGAGTTCATACAGGAGATAAACCGTATCAGTGTTCAGAGTGTCAGAAATATTACACCACTAAAAGCTCTCTTGTTAGACACATAAGAGTTCATACAGGAGATAAACTGTATCAGTGTGCAGAGTGTCAGAAATATTTTACCACTAAAAGCTCTCTTGTTACACACATGAGAATTCATACAGGAGATAAGCCGTATCAGTGTTCAGAGTGTCAGAAATATTTTGCCAGTAAAAGCAATCTTGTTAGACACATGAGAGTTCATACAGGAGATAAACCATATCAGTGTTCAGAGTGTCATAAATATTTTGCCACTAAAAGCTATCTTGTTACACACATGAGAGTTCATACAGGAGATAATCCGTATCAGTGTTCAGAGTGTCAGAAATATTTGACCAGTAAAATGTCTCTTGTTACACACATGAGAGTTCATACAGGAGATAAACCGTATCAGTGTTCAGAGTGTCAGAAATATTTTGCCGTTAAATGCAATCTCGTTACACACATGAGAGTTCATACAGGAGATAAACCATATCAGTGTTCAGAGTGTCATAAATATTTTGCCACTAAAAGCTATCTTGTTACACACATGAGAGTTCATACAGGAGATAAGCCGTATCAGTGTTCAGAGTGTCAGAAATATTTTGCCACTAAAAGCCGCCTTGTTACACACATGAGAGTTCATTCAGGAGATAAGCCGTATCAGTGTTCAGAGTGTCAGAAATATTTTGCCACTAAAAGCCGCCTTGTTACACACATGAGAGTTCATACAGGAGATAAACCATATCAGTGTTCAGAGTGTCATAAATATTTTGCCACTAAAAGCTATCTTGTTACACACATGAGAGTTCATACAGGAGATAAACCGTATCAGTGTTCAGAGTGTCAGAAATATTTTGCTACTAAAAACTTTCTTGTTATACACATGAGAGTTCATACAGGAGATAAGCCGTATCAGTGTTCAGAGTGTCAGAAATATTATACCAGTAAAAGCTCACTTATTACACACATGAGAGTTCATACAGGAGATAAACCATATCAGTGTTCAGAGTGTCATAAATATTTTGCCACTAAAAGCTATCTTGTTACACACATGAGAGTTCATACAGGAGATAAACCGTATCAGTGTTCAGAGTGTCAGAAATATTTTGCCACTAAAAGCCATCTTGTTTCACACATGAGAGTTCATACAGGAGATAAACCGTTTCAGTGTTCAGAGTGTCAGAAATATTTTAGCACAAAACAGAACCTTGAAAAACACACAAAAATTCATATCAAATACTAGACATGTTAGACATGAGAGTCAGAAATTTGTTATGAAAAAACGACATTATGAAGAAAGTTCATACTGGAGATATGTCATAACAGTTCTCAGTGTGTCTAAACAGTTACACATTGTGTAGAAAAAGACTCTCATGTGACAACACAAATGTGTTAATATTGGAGACAAACTTTACCAGTGTCCAGAGTGACTGATGTTAACCATACAGACTTTCTTGCAAGAGACATGAGAGATCATATCAGAGATAAACATTAGAGTGTTGAGTTTGTCTGAAACATTTTGATCACAAATGTTCCGTCCTAATGGTTTCCTATTATTGGTGACAGGAAGCTTGTTCTGTTAGATTTATTAGTATATAATTTGCCAACAACAGACCTTCCATAGGGGGCAACCTAATACAGCTGACTTACTTCCATGTAACGATTTACTACTAAGTTAATATTCAAGCATAAGAAAACGTGCCCAATCGTCACGTTTTCCCTGCCATGGAATCGAACCCAACATAATCGGTTGTCAGCTGACTAGGATAACCACTGGGCAGGAAGTAAACATTTCTATGTTAAGTGTGGCTGAAAAATCTATACAAATAAGAGAGAATGTTGTTGTTGATGATTTAGTAGCGACGACGATCGAGGGATCGTATGCGCCCCGGCGTACCCGTGAAATGTTAATCACGAAGAATAATAGCATATAAAAGTCGCCTATCTGTGGAAACTAATGTGTCTTGCATCAAATAAACACATGGATGGGCAGTTGATTCGGGAGTCCTTTGGGGGGAAAAGCACCGACCCCTCCCTAAACATAAGAAAACACTGGGTAGCAAAACCAAAAACTCGGCCCTTAATACGCAAAACGTCATCCAGTGACCTCTGGCAGAGCAGAAGCCAGCCGCTCACCAAGTCTTAGGGCACACCAGGAGCCCACCGAGTGAAGGACACTAGGAGCCCACCAAGTGTGGGCACACTAGGAGCCCACCAAGTCTTAGGGCACACCAGGAGCCCACCGAGTGTGGGCACACTAGGAGCCCACCAAGTGTGGGCACACTAGGAGCCCACCAAGTGAGGGGCACACTAGGAGCCCACCAAGTGAGGTGTGGGGAAAACCTGACTCCAATAATAATAACTTGTTTAAGGCTCTGAGACCTAGTAACTAATAATTAAATAAATGTAAATATATATACTTCGATAGCTATGAAGGACCACCACTTTTTGAGAAAAAGTGGAAAACAAAGAGACAATGGAAAAAACTGATCTTAGGAACTAGTGTCCTATGGATCTTGGTAAAACTGTAATGATTATATGAATGGAGTCAAATTCACTACACAAAATTGGGGGGTTACATGCTAAAAGATTAATACATCCCTAGCATTATTCTGGTGCTGGTTCTTCACCAGAGTAAATCAAATGTGTGAGTAAAAATATAGAATATAATATTGATGGAGGTAAATGCACCTCAATATACTACTGAAATGTTGAGCAACATCAGTAAATCAAAGGGTTAGTATCATTGATCTCTTTAGGAGATCACTACTGTAACTATGGAGTTATTGCTACTGATGAAAATGGACAGCTTAGCTGTGAATCTAGAAGTAATCAGTTGCTACGCTCCACCGACGACGTGTTGCATAGGGTAAATTGTTGCACGGAACGGTGGGGAAGCCTAGCACCTCGGTTGAAGTCGCCTTGGTACTGAAAGGCAATTACATTGTAGAAATCTTCTACACAATAGGTAATTACATTTAAATCCTAAATCATGAGGATGACGGTAGTAAATTATCAGCTAATGTCTGAACAATTTGTATCATAGAAATAAACTGATAATCATATAATTAGATGGCAAATTTAATAAAGACACGTACTATATTTTGTTGGTTTGCATTCGGCCTAACGACTGCCTACCTAAATGTTAAAAGTGGCCACATAATAACAAAAAGGGTAAACTTAGCAGCCGAGCCTCGTGTCGTTGGTGTGAAGACTTGAGCAACTCTTCGTCCTCCTGCTGCTGCTTGAAAGACGTTGACTCTAGAGTTGCTTGTATACTAGTCTATGACACGGCTATGTTGTGCCAGATAACGCGGCACCGCTCAACTGATCGTGGGAGCGAAATAAATAGGTCGAAACAGCTCTGCTACACGCTGTTAATGGCGTCCGTGCTCTCGTTCACGTGTCAAGTGACGCTCTACCTTCTTCCTCCTGCTCCTTATTGCGCATGCGCGGCTTTCGAGCGTAAATGAATATGTGTTTATTGCAATTGACTAAGGAAGGAAGAGGTAATAGCAAGTATTAATATCACATTAAATTCTTCTATGATAAAATAAAATTTCTGGTAGCATAAATTGGCTTACTAAAGGTTGTGCAGCCAATCAAGGAAATTAAAGTAAAATCATTTACATCAAGTAATTTCCTCTAGAATACTTAAATGTTAGTTAAATAAGGGAGCTCCAGTAAGTAATAGTATACTACAAAATCAAAGTTAACTATTTTTAGTAAAGGAAATGATAAACTGGACTCTTGTTATAAATCCAACTAAATGTGGAGAAAATTCATGTTGCTGCCTGTTGTTCCTTACGTACTAGGAAGAATTTGGCAATGAATAAATCATGATAATGATTAAATCTACAAGTTAGTAATTTTAGTAACTACTTTGGTTATATAAATACAATGATGTATAAAACTGTTGGTTATTTCCAACATAACTCCGGGGAGAGAAAACTCGGGTCGTAGTTCAGGTATTTGTACTAACGGACACCTGTTTCTCTATCCTGAAGTTATATTCATGGGTTAGTAGGTTAGTACGTACCTAACGAATGTCCCGAATCTGTGGTAGATGACTAAGTCAACATGGGGACGTAAATAAACATTGAAAATTATTGAATAATTCCTTTGTAAGATACAGAAGGATATTAACAAAAATAATTATGAATAGTTGGATCATTTAAGATTAAGGAGACCTCATCAATACAGTGAGGCTACTGTCCAAGGTCACTATGACTCGTAACGAATTACTGGACATCAACTCATCACTGCATCAGTATGGTCACCTCAAGTTTAAATGATAAGTTATCTACTCTTGAATTGAATCAAAATATTGTTTAAGTTTCTGTTTGCAGTTCTGAGCAGCGACTCTTGATGGTCTTGTGCTCGGTTGAGTAGAATCATTGTTCTCTGAAACTTGGGTTACAGGTATATCTGTAGAACACTCGTGTTCTGCTAACTCTAAAGGTACTAATTTCTCTAGTGTTTTCAAGGTAGTAGTACCTCGACACTGAACTTTAACAATTCGTAATACACCATGGCGGTCAGGATGGATATCAACAATTTTACCTATAGGCCAATCTGACCTGGGTCCATCACTGTCTACTAGGACAAGATCACCTGGTTTAAGTTGAACTTTATTGTATGGGCTTGCAGCTCCATAATGATATTCTCTTAAAGCAGTTAAATATTCACGTGTCCAGACCTCATTCCACTTCTCTATTACTCTTGAAAGGTGTCTATAACTCTCCACTAAGTCACTTGCTTTGACACACGAAGGGTCAGCTGGATCCTCGTCTCCTAGAGATATTAGAGGGCTCAGAAGACCACCATGAATCAAATGAGAGGGGCTTAGGGGTTCTCTTTGGGAGAAATCTTCTGTTAAGTAGGTTAGAGGTCTGTTGTTGACTCGTGCTTCAATTTCCACGACAAGGGTTTGTAACTCGGTGAGATTAATTTTCTGCCTGTGTAAGGTTTTTCTTAGGCATTTCTTAACAGTTCCCACCATTCTTTCGTAAAAACCGCCATGCCATGGTGCTCTTGGAGGAATAAATTTCCAATAGCATTGTCTCTGTTTGAGCACAGAGTGTACTTCTGGATGGTTCCATATTTCTTGTAAGCAAGCTTCTCCTGCCACGAAGTTAGATCCATTATCCGAGATCATTAATTTTGGGCAAGATCTTCGTGCAGCAAATCTGCGAAAGGCTTGCAGAAAGGCTTCTGCACTCATGTCAGAAGTGACTTCTAAATGTACTCCGCGTGTGGTAGCACACGTGAAAAGGCAAATGTAGGCTTTCACTGGAATCTTGTCCGGTGTGCCTGTTAAAATTAGTGCTCCTGTATAGTCGACACCTGTGGTTTCAAAGGGACGAAGGTGAACGACTCGCTCCTTAGGTAGGGGCGGTGGACCTGGATAAGGACACACTCGAGCATCATATCTCTTGCAGATTATACAAGACTTGATTAAAGATTTAACAGTTTGGCGACCTTGGGGAAGCCAAAAACGTTGTCTGATTTCAGTAAGAGTATCTAATACTCCACCATGCAATGTATTATGCTCATGGTAATGTAAAACTATGAGTTTAGTAATGATGTGGTGACGTGGAAGAAGTATAGGATTCTTCGTATCTAAATTTATTTCTGCATGAAGCAGACGTCCGCCGCATCTCAAAATGTTATAGTTGTCTGAGTCAAGCCAAATACCCAGAGACTTACTCAACCTTTCTGGGAGATGTTCATATTCCTTCCCATAAGTCTCTTGTTGAGCTTGTTTGACCCAATATTTGATGGAACTAGGAAATCGATACTTGATCCCCATCTTGTTGATGAAATCAAATACCATTTCTGTAACTCTTAGTAATTTACTTAAACTGGAATAGCGATGAGGATTGATAGCTAAAATTCGAGGGGGTTCTGGATCCACAACAGGGGTAGTGATATTGGTCACAATGACTTGCGGCTTCTGTTGGGGCCACTGACCACTAACTAGCCATTGGGGTCCATTAAACCACATCTCGGTTTTAACTAATTGCTTTAAAGTCAAACCTCTGGATAAATAGTCAGCTGGATTGTCCTTGGTTGGGACATGTCTTAATTTATAACCAGCAGACAGTTCACGAATTTCCCTTACTCTATTGCTGACATAGGGAGTTTTGTTGTTGTCATTTTTTACCCACTGCAATACTGCTTCATTGTCCGACCACACTACTATTTCACCAAGGTGAACATTACTGAGGGTTTTGATCAGGCAATGGGCAAGTCTTACACCTACTAATAAGGCAGTTAATTCCATTTGGGGTAGTGACCTCCTTTTAATCGGGGCTACCCTTGCCTTAGATGTAAGCAAAAATGATTGTTGAGTATTAACTAGATAGGCTACTGAGCCATACGCTTTGCCTGAAGCATCGCAGAATACATGTAAATTTGTGGGTGAATTTAGTCCTAAGGTATTTCGAGGAAACTGTAGAATACTAAGTTTGTTGTAATCAGGAATCAACTGCTGCCATTTTTCTTGGAGATCCTCCGGCAACGTTTCATCCCACCTCAAATTCCTTTGCCAGCACTCCTGCATAAGGAGTTTACCCTTAATTAGTATAGGACTGAGTAGGCCTAAAGGGTCAAATGGCTTGCTGACATGGGAGAGTAGTTTTCTCATGGTTAGAGGTGATTGATCTCCACTGACTTGATATTCAATTTGTCTGTGGAAGTATTCCACTCCATACCTAAGACTTTCAATTTATGAGGTACCTTATAATCTGGGAATTCTTCCTCGATTATTTGGTTGAGTTGTTTATTATTGGAGGCCCACGACTGTAGGGGCATGTTAGCTCCCAAAAGTTCACGATTAGCCTCATGGTAGATTTCCACTAGTTTATTCTCATCATTAGTGGTTCCTTGAAAATTGTCAACATATAAATTGTTGCTAATCTCAGTCTTGTAGGGGCTATTAGACTTCTTGAGATGTGTATCCAGAGTAGCCTGGAGTAAGAATGGTGAAGATGTCGCTCCGAACAGTACTGAGGCAAATCTATAAGTAATGATTTCACTATTAGGATCCTGTGGATCTTTCACCCATAGAAATTTAGTAAAATTACGATCCGTCTCTTGTAAGCCTACTCTTAAAAAGGCCTTACTAATGTCGGCCGTATAGGCAAAAACACCAGAGCGAAATCGTAATAAGACATCTTGTAGTCTTTGGGTTAGGCTAGGTCCAGTTTGTAGACAATCATTTAGTGACACGCTGTCTGCCTTTAATTTGGCACTACAATTAAATACAATCCTGATTGGTGTTGTAACTGATTCTTTCAGGACAGCATGATGTGGCAAATAATGGCCTGTCTTATGGTTGTCTTCTTCAACAACTTCTATAAATTTGTTAGCAAGTTGTTGCTGTATTAAAGCATGATACAGTTGCAATTTATCTGGTTGCTTCCGTAGCCTAGCTAATTGAGAATTTAATTGGGTTGAGGCCATGAAATAATTTACTGGAAGCTGTGGGTGGTTCAGCTTCCATGGGAGTCTCACCCAATATTGATTATCTTGGAAAATCACAGTATCAAGATATTGTTGATACGTCCATGTGTCATCTGGACTGGGTTGATCAGGGACTATGCCTAAGGTGTCCAAATCCCATAATTTATGAACAGGGGGATTGGACTCATCATCCTCGGTTTCGTCTCTGACATGTAGTGGTGACTGCTCTAGGCCTAGTCATGCAACTATTGAATTAGTTGGTTGATTACTAGTAGATTTAGAATGTTGTTGGATCAACACCGGTCCTGTGAGTAGTTTACCCCCAGCTGACAGCAACAAGTTTACACCTCGTTGCCTGGTGCATCCAGTAATAAATCTATAATAAAAGTCAGCTCCAATAAGAATACCTACATCGTTGAGACAGTCTGTATTATTTTATGATCTGCTAGCCTAATACCGCTGCGTTTAAGAAATTTGACTGTTTGAGCAAGACCTGTAACATGTAAATCTGAGGGGATCTTGTCAACGACTATGGCTTGAATTGGGCTGGTGCAGCCTCCTAAACGTACCAAGACTTTAACAACCTGGTAGTCACGAGGGCCACTATTGGTTAGGAATCCAGAGATATTCAAATTCACTCGAGCAATTGGCTTCAGTTTCAACTGATCAACTAGCTGTTGAGAAATAAAGGTTTTCTGCGAACCTTGGTCAAAGAGACCACGAGTGGAAATCCTAGAACCCTTATTGATTAATTTTAATTGAGCTGTTGGTAACGTAGTTGTGTTAGTCGACTCTGTTGCAAGTACACTTATGTCTTGATGCACTTTGCAATACTGTACAGAAGTAGAATTTGTAGTCTTCTTATGAGGATTGGTTGATCTTGATTGATCACTACCACACAAGGAATAATGGTGTCTACCCTTGTGGCACTTGTTGCACATACGTAAGGAGACAGTACAGCTATTGGGGTCATGAGGACCGTGCACCTTGTGCATCTGTGTAATTCTTGCAAACGATGAATTCGGGTGTTATGGTCTGGATAAGTACTACACTTATAAGTAAGATGTTCATTATTGCAGAACAACAAACTTCTTCACTGTAGGAGAAGTCGTAGGAGTGGTGCTCACTACGGGGTTTATAGGGTTCACTGTGTATGTACCTACATTTCCAGATTTCCATTTCGGAGATGATTATTGAGATCTGGTTTTACTACAGTAGTTGCAGTACGTTGGGGTTTATGATGAGAGTTAGTAGAGAAGTTTGAAACACTCTTCCCATCTGGTTGGCTCTTTGTCTTTCGACTAGGGTATGTAAACCTTCTGTAATTTCATTCATGGTAGAGAGGTTTTATTGTACATAGTACACAATTTATCTAAGTCTCTCTTGGTAATTTGCGCCTTACAACTACTTTTGTCATCCATTCAGCAGTCTGAATTTGGACTTTAAGGTTAAGGCTTGAGTAAAGACTCTAGCTCTAGTCTGAAAGTTTGGGAGAGAATCTGTTAGAATTATTAGCAGATGGTAAATCCAGCAATTTTGAACTAGGATAGTAACAGTTCTTTCCTTGTTATCGTAGTTGCTCTTAAGCAATTGAACAGCTAGGTCGTAACCATCACTGGTCAGTGTTATGTTAGATATTACCTTCAAGGCTTCATTTCGTAACAAGCCTTGTAAATAAGTGAACTTAGTTGTTTGAGGGATGTTAGTTTTAGAGTCTACTGCATCCACGAATTTACTCCAGAAATCACCCAACTCTCATTCTCGTTACCAGAGAATGTGGGTATATTGATCTGAGGTAATTTGACATCAGGATCTGGATGTGCAGTAGAGGGCTGTTATTAATTTGTTTTTAGCAATTTGCCTTTTGAAGGGTTGAAGTTTAGCCTGTACATCATCTTCGTACTGGGCTAAATCATTACAATGGTCCTCAAGTTCAAGTCACCATTGACGTTTGGTAAAGTTCGTCAGTACAGATTCATATGCTGTTTAATATGCTTGAATTTGCTTTCAGCAAC
>WNGS01079145.1:622821-637518 GCA_020271785.1 Procambarus virginalis | reverse complement strand
TCCCACTCTCACCTCATCACTGTAACCATTATCACTACTCACATCTTCATCACTGTGAAGATCTGCATATTCACCCTTCCACGGCCCAAACACACCCTTCCCATTTCCCCCATCATATACACCCTATCTCATACACACCCTATGAGTGTGTCATCATCAACACGAGAGTCAATAATGCAGCAGTGGTAATAAAAGTCCCCATCTCGCAGGATGGTTAGTCATACAGGGCCATATGTTTAGTAGCCTGCACAGGTAAATTTTGGGTACACTGTAAAGATATCTTCAAGAACACGAGAGTGAATAAAGTAATTGCAAAGCTCCAGGTACCTCATGCCAACTGGTCTGAAAGGTCTAATAACTGGGCATTCGGTGATGTAGTGTGGGAGATCGTGCCGCAGTTCCTGCTCATAGAGTTTGCAACTGGAGTTCTCAGGATTAGGAGATCCGTCACCGGTAGCCACCTGCCACCGGTAACGGCAGCCACCTGCCACCGGTAACGGCAGCCACCTGCCACCGGTAACGGCAGCCACCTGCCACCGGTAACGGCAGCCACCTGCCACCGGTAACGGCAGCCACCTGCCACCGGTAACGGCAGCCACCTGCCACCGGTAACGGCAGCCACCTGCCACCGGTAACGGCAGCCACCTGCCACCGGTAACGGCAGCCACCTGCCACCGGTAACGGCAGCCACCTGCCACAGGTAACGGCAGCCACCTGCCACAGGTAACGGCAGCCACCTGCCACAGGTAACGGCAGCCACCTGCCACAGGTAACGGCAGCCACCTGCCACAGGTAACGGCAGCCACCTGCCACAGGTAACGGCAGCCACCTGCCACAGGTAACGGTAACCCAACCTGATCCTGGCATCCACAATGTCGCACAGTCTGGTGGACGTTTAGTGCTGCCCATAAACATAGATTTCAGATCTGAACAAATCATTGCTTTTTATACTGGTGCTTTCAGGTCGAGTGTGTCTCAACTCAATCAGAGCTGAGTGTTTGGAGCAATATAATCTTGTCAGCAGAGATGGGGATACGTTGGTCTAATTCAACTTCATTTTTGCTACACGCTAATTTGGCTGCAATGTCTGTCTCATTATGATGGGCTATATTCATGTGTGATGGTATCCATACAAAGGAGACTCGAAAATCTACTCTGTGCAGTGACTAGGTTATTTATAATTGGTAGTATGAGGTTCTTGCTGTCAATCTTCCAGGAGAAGTTTGCAATTGCTTGAAGAGCAGTCTTTAAATCACAAAATATTTTTCCTCCTCTTCCTATGTTTTATAATGTACTGGTAGTTAGTTGTAGTGCCGCTAGTTCTGCTTGTGTGGAGGTCAGCAAGTTGTTTAACACTGACACTGACAGTCTGTGTGCAAATATTATTTCTATAGAACCTACATGCTGCTGTAGTCCGTCCAGTAGAAGATTGGACTGAGCCGTCGGTGTAGACACATTGCTCGTGAGATCTTAAATTGTCGATGGAGGAGACAATTGCTTCAAGTGTGAAAGCTTTGAGAAGAGCAAGATTCTCATCGCCTTTCTTGGTGGCGGGAGTGTAGGAAGACCGATTCCACCTTAAGGGTGGCATGCGGGCCGACCCAGACCGCCTTAAGAGTCGCCCCATAAAGTCATCACTCCCCCGTGTCAAATAATGTAAGGTTCGCCCCAAATATAATGCCACCAACATTAACCAGGTAAACACCCAAATATTGTATTTTAAGTAGAGGGAAGGGGAAGAGCTAGGCTGCGACCTGGGAATATCCCCAGCTCCCCCTCTCCCTTCCCCATCTCTCACCTCTCTTCACCGCCTCTCCCTCAACATTCCCATATCATTTATCTGTAACACTGAATTAATTTTAATTCGTTTTCGGGTAAAAATAAAATCTAGAACGTCGGCTATCCACATTTCGATAATTACGTAGAGGAAGGACGGCGGGTGGTGCGCCCATCAGTACCGAGGACCCTGCTGGCTGTGCTTCAAGAACGGCGTTCTTTTGTGTGGTGTTAGATGTAGATGGTCCAGTATGGAGACGGGATGGAGCAGAGTTAGTGTGGGGGGGGGGGGTTAGCAGAGACGGCAGTGTGGGGGTCAGCAGAGACGGCAGTATGGGGGTCAGCAGAGAGACACTTGACACCCAACCATAATTAATAATGCCTATGCTGTCTAAAAGGTACAAACTTGACACACAACGCGAAGCTAATTAATCAACATATGTGCTCGTGAACAACATAACCATCCTATATGTAACGTTTGGTTGACGTAAACGCTACTGGAATTTAGAGGAATAGAAAGCCTCACCTAAAAATTCAAAATAAAAGCCGAAAGTATAAGGGTTCCTGTAGATAAACCTAAAGTGAAAATGTGAAAATATTACTGCAACAATTTAGCGAGTTGATTTCTGAGCGACAATGTAATGTAATAAGGTAACTAAATGCAACTGTCTGGCAAAGTGAATACATATGTTTAGTCCCACGCTAGTTGTCTGCCCGTCGTCTAGGAGCGGGAGGACCACACGGGGAGGGTAATTCCGTGTGGTCGACCACCAGGGAACATTAGAAAAAAAAAGAGGCTCTCTACCTGCTCGACACTTGGTAGGGACTCTCTTTCTGCTGGACACTTGGTAGATCTCTACCTGCTGGACACTTGGTAGAGGCTCTCTTTCTGCTGGACACTTGGTAGGGACTCTCTTTCTGCTGGACACTTGGTAGAAGCTCTCTACCTGCTGGACACTTGGTAGGGACTCTCTTTCTGCTGGACACTTGGTAGAAGTTCTCTTTCTGCTGAACACTTGGTAGAGGCTCTCTTTCTGCTGGACACTTGATAGAGGCTCTCTTTCTGCTGGACACTTGATAGAGGCTCTCTTTCTGCTGGACACTTGATAGAGGCTCTCTTTCTGCTGGACACTTGGTGGAGGCTAAGCTCGTCTTAATGCTATCCTTGTCATCGTTGTATTTTGCATGCTTTCCTTTGCATTGCCTGTAGTGTAGACCATTGCAACCTTCATGATCTTATTCTGCCTATATGCCAACATGCACATATGTTAGGGTATAAAAAATTGCTATTATTATTATTACTATATATATATATATATATATATATATATATATATATATATATATATATATATATATATATATATATATATATATATATGTCGTACCTAGTAGCCAGAACTCACTGTTTGGCCTACTATGCAAGGCCCGATTTGCCTAATAGGCCAAGTTTTCATGAATTAAGTGTTTTTCGACTACCTACCTACCTAACCTAACCTAACTAACTTTTCGGCTACCTAACCTAACCTTACCTATAAATATAGGTTAGGTTAGGTTAGGTAGGGTTGGTTAGGTTCGGTCATATATCTACGTAAATTTTAACTCCAATAAAAAAAAATTGACCTCATACATAATGAAATGGGTAGCTTTATCATTTCATAAGAAAAAAATTACAGAAAATATATTAATTCAGGAAAACTTGCCTTATTAGGCAAATCGGGCCTTGCATAGTAGGTCAAAAAGTGAGTTCTGGACTAGTACGACATTATATATATATATATATATATATATATATATATATATATATATATATAATATATATATATATATATATATATATAAAGTGTTTAACTGTGAAAGAAAGAGGAGAACCTATTGCAAAACAGCGGTGCTTGAAGGCAAGACGTGTGCCTGTTGCAGACATTTGCAGCATCAAACACTGGTTATTTTTCCTCTTTCCTGCATATCTGTATCATATTTATTCACGATGGAGCGGTCCAGCTGGACCATTTGTTGATATTTGCTAGTGTTAGTATACATAAACAATTTCGTTGCTACATGTTGACTTACCACCAGTATGGTAGGTAACATTTATGTATACTGAACTATTGCCTTAGTTGTATAATGTTTATATAATATGGGATAATGTCAACGCGTCAGGTCGCGGCCAGATATATATACCAAATATATACGTACCATATATATATATGTGCCATATAATATTTACGTGCCATATATATATATATACATGCCATATATATACGTGCCATATATATATGTGTCATATATATACGTACAGTATTACATTAATTCCTTTCAAGCATTGCTCGTTTTCCATAGATTTTCATGTGTCGTGAACGGTCATAATGTTTGGTATGGGAGTGTATATGTATACCAACATTGGAGATTATATTGTTAGCAACATGGACCAACTCAGTTTATTACATTGTTCTCTGGTAACAATGTTGTCTCTGTATATTTGGAATTGTTTAACAATTCCGCCCCGCATATTGACATTGAATATATTAAAAATAATAGAATGAATAAATTTGTACTATATAATAATTGCACTGCGAGCACTCTTTTAATTTGTCAAAATGTCGGCTGATATATGGGTGCTCTCAGGACACGCAGCTTAAACGACGCAGGAGCGCAGTGAAAAAGTGACATTTTATTGTGTCCATCGCTGTCATTCTGCAGGTGGCCGCGCGCTGTGGTTTTTATTGCAGTGAAATGTGCGGTCCACAAAACTAATAGTTTTCATTGAAACTTCACCCACCAGAGGATATAAATATTTTTGTCTTTTTTCTTTTTTCAAAACAATCAACTTGTTGTCCGAAATATAAGCTATTTAAAGGTTATATTTAGTGTCGTGAAAAAGAGTTTCTTGCATGATAAATCATCTCAACAGAGGAAACGTGATCTATATTTTCAAAGAATTCCATCTTCACTACTCCTGAGAGTCGTAGAGGCTATACCGCCCTCCGAATCTTCTATGAATGTTGTATCATCATAATATTTTGATGAGCACTTCAAGAGCCATTTTTCCACCACTCGAAGTTTGCAAGTTGAACGGTTTAGAAGAAATTGATGTTTTCAGGACACTCTGGGAAAGGGGGTTGCCTATCTTATAATTTTCTGAAAAGGGCTGCATTGGCTCCGTCATTTGAGCAGTGAACAGCTAAGGTCACGGCGATCAACGGAACTCTGCGCGCTCTTTAGAGCAGAGTTTTGTAGAACTTCTTCACAGCCTAATACAACACAGCCTAATACTGCTGAACTATCAACATGACGACGAAGCAGCAGCCCCAGACCGGAAGAGGCTGGACGGTAAGGAAATTGCAGTGAAATGATGCCAAGTGAGCATCCAGTGACATTATTAGCCAGTGAAGAACAGTGCAGTGAGCTGGGAAGGAAATGTGCAGTACTTACTGCCACACTGTGTGTCAGTGTGGCACAGACAGTGTACAGTGACATTCATGTTAAGGGACGAGCTTGGTAGAGCTACAAGATACCAGTGACGTGTGGAGCGTTAGCTAGGAGGAAGAGCAACATGATCTGCAACGCCACAGTGTTGCATAGAGGGCCTGGGAGGGTGCCAGTTAACACGCCAGTTACTTGCAGTTGTCAGCCGGTCATCCGTGTGATCCGGTCTACCTGTAGTCAGCAAGTAGAATAGATCAACCCCTGGAGTGTGGTTGATCCACACTACTCATCATCTACCTATATGACGTGCTCCTACGTCCATATGCTCCACTACCATCTACTCGTGTGGGGACAATGACAGATCTACCTCCCATTGTGCTCCATGTTATCCGGCCGTCCAGGAAAAGGAACATTGCAGCATTTCTTTGGGCAAGATTGCAGTGCAACGCCATCAAGTGTTAAATAGAGAGATGCAGTCACCAGTTGCAGTTTGCGGCCGCTTGCATGCAAGAAGGACTCCGACAGTAACTTCCCTACGAACCCCAGAGTTTCGTTCGTAGGAATGATATTAGGTCGTTCGTATACTTAACTGTGCTAATATTATATAATTTATTTTCGTAACTGTGTTTATCTGTGAAAGAATTCGAGTTTGGTGGAATTCAAAGTTGATTGTCATAGTCTAGTTACGACTCGAGATTTCGGTGTGTAGTATTATTGGTAATGTGAGGTTACAGTTAACATACAGATGGAATCATTGTACTAGGCCTCACTAACTTTTGTTTCAAGTTGCTGCTCAGAATTTCATTTAGTGACAATAGCGAGTACACTGTAGTCATGTGCACATTGTGTTTAAGGGGCCACGAGCGCCTAGCGTCTCATTTTGTCTAGGCTGTTACACTTTCTGAATGATTTCAGAAGTGTTTTCAGCCAAGTGTTTTCTTGTCATTAAATGTCATTGATACATTATGTTTGAGTCACCTCTACTCTGTTATTTTATCGACTGATGATGACCTATATTTATACAGAATCTGAATCTTGATAACTGATAAACCAGCCTGTCCTCCTAAGGTTTCCCAACATCAATAAACTGTCGTATTAAAGTGCCCTTATCCTAACCTACCAGAGGACCCTAAACAAAAACCGGGACAGTATGTCAATTTCGCGAGCCGCTGCCAGTTTCTAGTACGACAATGTCCATGTAGCACGACCACTGAGCACGTAATTGTGTTCCGTTATTCGCGATAACGTTGTTAATGTGATATTTGGGTCAGAGTTTTATATGGAATTTTTTCTTCCTTTTCTCACGTTTCTTTTCCACTTCTGTTTTAACATTTTAGTCTTTTGTTTTATTAAGATTATCTTGGCGGATATAGATGCAGAGTGTTCACTACTGTGTCCCATTCTTCAACTGCTTTTCTGACCATTGTAGTCGCTGGGGATTTTGTATTTAATACAGCTGTTGTTGTTGGATGAATGTTGAGTTTTATATGCAGGGCTTCAGTTGCTTCACATTCCAGTAAGTAATGTAATAGTGGCATTTCAGGTTTTGTTCCACAAATATGACACTCTTTATGTATTAGGTTTATTACCTCCCAGCAGCACTTGTAACCAAGTCTGAGTCTGTGTAAGGCTACTGCAGTGTCTCTGGATATATTGTGGATAGGCTTGAAAAGAGGAGTACCCAGTGGCTTGTTCGTACCACATTGTAGTGGATCTTCCTTCCGCTACTTTGGCTCTGTGGCGACCTTTGATAGTTGGAGTATTTTCTTATAGGTCGGCGTTCAATCCCTGACCATCCAAGTGGTTAGGCACCATTTCCTCCCCCCGTCCCATCCCAAATTCTTATCCTGACCCCTTCCAGGTGCTATATAGTCGTAACCCTGGAAACACAAACCGAAATTGCCTCCATTTTCCGCTTGTTACAAATTGTAATAAAGTTGTTACATCTTGGCTTAACGTGTTTAAAGCGTATTAGAAAGTTGTTACAACTTGCGATATTGGTTGTTATAACTGGTTAGGTGTTAAAACTTGTTCGAACGTTGTACCAACGTCGTAGTTTCGGTGTGTGTTTGGCGGGAAGGGCTTGGCGCTTTCCCTTTCCCCTTCCCTTCTACGATATCTCTTATATCTTTTTGATTTGCTCCTTAATCTGTGAGAAACTGCAAGTATTTTAACCTGACCAACAGGTAGAGCAGTGGCAGCTTTTGCTAGTGAGTCTGGCTTTTCATTACCATCAATGCCAATGTTACTTGGTATACAATTTAGGGTGATTGACAGCCTAGATTGTGTGCTTCCTTTCCTGTATGTAGGAATTATGGGAAGAGTTGTATATTATATCTGTGCTGGCTGGATAACAATGCCAGCAGCGAAGGTTCAGAGTCGGTATGAATGATGATATCTTATAAATTATTCTCAATTGCATAATTTAAGGCCTCTGTTAGGGCATATAAATCTGCTTGCAATGTTGAGCACCCACTGTTCATGCTCCAGTAAGCTTCATGGTTGTTAGTGTAAACTGCTGCCCCAGCTGAACCTCTTTCTTGATTAACTGATCCGTCTGTGAAGATGTGAGTCGTTGTAGGTCTTGAGATGGGTTCAATTTGTTATTGTATAACTGTTTTGAGCCTCTGCGAGTTACAAGCTGATTTTTTAACTGGTAATCCTTCAGTGATTATCGTTAGACTCGATTCTTCCCATGGAGGAGGCTGCCGAAAGTGTTGATATGGGCTATCTTCTCCTTTGTTTCTAATAGTCAGTTTCAAGTCCACTTTCTCTAGAATCTTGACTACATTATCTGTCCACGCATGCGTTCTTTACTGATGGTTTCTATGAAGCGATATGTGTATGCTATCTTTGATTGACAGTCTGGTGGTGGTTCCATCAAATTTTTATATTCTTTGTTTGATCCTGTTTTCTAAGGCTGGTAAGTTAGTTTCCATTCTTAGATTCTCTCGACGCGTCCACATAGGTGCTCCCAGCATGTTATGAGGGCATCATTTTGTGACACTTGGAGTTTCTCCCATTGGTTATCACTGAGGGATGTAGGAGCAGGAACAGCATAGTCAATGAGTGACCTAACTGCTTGAACGTAGTACATTTTGAGTACTGGTAGAGTTGCACCCTCTCTAAGACTTGTCGGGGAACGCAAAGATGAGTTTCTGGCTGTGCAACGTTGCCGAATATATTCAATTTCTTGAGTGAATTTCTAATAACTCTTATGACTCCAAGGTATTGAAAGTAGGTAACCCACTCAATTTCATGTCCTTGTATTACGAGTCTGATGTCTTGAGTTCTTATTTTATGGCCATTGCTTTTGGTTTATTGCTATTTTACTGCTATGTGTTCCGCTTCCCTGCTCATGCGCTCATGATGTCTAGGCATTTTTGTGCATGATTCCCAGCGTCTTTGCAATTGATAATGACCACAAAGTCGTCTGCATAGTTAAGCTATTTGGATTTTGGTAACTTGAGCTTCATGAGTTGTTCCATGAGACAGTTAAAGAGGAAGGGGCTTAGTATTCCTCCCTGCGGAGTTCCATTTTCCAGCCTCTTTGAGGAGGATGTTATTCCTTGGAATTTGACTTTAGCTTCTCGGTTAAGCAGGATCCTTTGGCAAAGGCAAGAGCGTGTCCCTTGATTACCTTATCCACCAGGCAGCACAGTGTAGCTGGTGCATTGTCTAGCTCGAAGGTTTTTTCATGACCCAGAAAATTAAGGATTCCAGGTTTTTCATTGATTTGATCCACTAGGAAGGTGAGGCATTCAGTGGTTCTAACACTTTTTCTGTAAGCAAACATATGTGGGTGCAGTGGATTGGCTTTCCATTCAGTTCGATTAAGAGCCATTCTTTCCGCAGTTTTGGCCAGACAGCTTGTTAATAATTTAATTAATGTTAATGTAAATGGTCTTGGATTTCTGGGACTTCGGGTTTTGGAATAGGAACTATAATTGCACTATTCCAAGAGAGTGGTGGAGTTTTTGTCACCCATACTCTGTTGATGAGATTCAAGAAGGCTTCTTCACCCTTTTCTCCTAGCTTGGCCAGCATGTTGTAAGTGATTTTGTCTTCGCCTGGAGCTGTATTTTTAGTTTTCTTTGTAGAGGTTCTGAGTTCTGTCAGATTGAAAGGTTGGTCTAGTTCGTCAGGCAAGGCTAAAGCATCGTCTGTTTTTTACCAACTTGCTGCTTGAAGTTTTTGTTGGTGAGTCGGAGTTGCTTGAGGAAGTTGAGTGGAACTGGTTCTTGAAGCAAAGAGATTTGATAATCTCTCTGCTTCTTGCTCTGGATGAACATGATGGGGGCCGAGCAGGAGCCAATTTTCCTTTGACCTTGTTGATCTGCCTCCAGATGTCGCCCAAGTATGTATACTGATTTAGCTTGGCACACCACTCGAACCATTTTTCTTCTCTGATCTTTTGCTGTTTCTTCGTGCACATGATCTCGGAGAGCTCTAAGAAGTGCTATATTAGCTTCAATTCTATCCCTCCTGAAACTATTTCGTGCACAATTTGGTCTGTTACGTAGTTCTTTGATCCTATCACAGTAATACCAATGGTCTTTTTGTTGATGGGTGACTGTTTTCTTCTTGGGGATGGAGTGATTTGCTGCTCTATGTATTGTATTTTCTAAATCTTTCTCCATATCTTCAGTGTTGTCAGGAGGAGTGTAGTTTTGGTGACAAGTTTCGAGAGATTCTTGTAACGTCGTCCAATCTGCTTTGATAAAATACCATCCGGGCTCGGGAGCTGGAGGTCTGGGAGGTAGTGCTATATTAATAACTGTTCTTGAAGCAAAGTGGTCACTGGTCAGAGCTTGGTCAACTGACCAATGACACAACTCTTAAATACTGGTGGAGACAAACGTGAGGTCCAGCTTCCCCACCAGTGTGGGTTGGTTCCGTCCAGTTCAGCAGACTGAGGTGAGTCTAGGCTAGAGGTGAGGCTAGACTAGAGGTGAGGCTAGGCTAGAGGTGAGGCTAGGCTAGAGGTGAGGCTAGGCTAGAGGTGAGGCTAGGCTAGAGGTGAGGCTAGGCTAGTGGTGAGGCTAGGCTAGTGGTGAGGCTAGGCTAGAGGTGAGGCTAGGCTAGTGGTGAGGCTAGGCTAGAGGTGAGGCTAGGCTAGTGGTGAGGCTAGGCTAGAGGTGAGGCTAGGCTAGAGGCGGGGCTAGGCTAGAGGCGAGGCTAGGCTAGAGGCGAGGCTAGGCTAGAGGCGAGGCTAGGCTAGGCTTGAGGCGAGGCTAGGCTAGAGGCGAGGCTAGGCTAGAGGCGAGGCTAGGCTAGGCTTGAGGCGAGGCTAGGCTAGAGGCTAGGCTAGGCTAGAGGCGGGGCTAAGCTAGAGGCGGGGCTAGGCTAGAGGCGGGGCTAGGCTAGAGGCGGGGCTAGGCTAGAGGTGAGGCTAGGCTAGAGGTGAGGCTAGGCTAGTGGTGAGGCTAGGCTAGTGGTGAGGCTAGGCTAGAGGTGAGGCTAGGCTAGAGGTGAGGCTAGGCTAGAGGAGGGGCTAGGCTAGAGGCGAGGCTAGGCTAGAAGCGAGGCTAGGCTTGAGGCGAGGCTAGGCTAGAGGCGAGGCTAGGCTAGAGGCGGGGCTAGGCTAAGGCGGGGCTAGGCTAGAGGCGGGGCTAGGCTAGAGGCGGGGCTAGGCTAGAGGTGGGGCTAGGCTAGAGGCGGGGCTAGGCTAGAGGCGAGGCTAGGCTAGAGGCGAGGCTAGGCTAGAGGCGAGGCTAGGCTAGAGGCGAGGCTAGGCTTGAGGCGAGGCTAGGCTAGAGGCGAGGCTAGGCTAGAGGGGGGCTAGGCTAGAGGCGGGGCTAGGCTAGAGGTGGGACTAGGCTAGAGGCGGGGCTAGGCTAGAGGTGAGGCTAGGCTAGAGGTGAGGCTAGCTAGTGGTGAGGCTAGGCTAGAGGCGAGGCTAGGCTAGGCTAGTAGAGTTGCCGCATGTGTCGCAAGGAAGTATACACCCTGGAGGAGGTGTGTGTATCTTCTCCAGATATATTCTACGCCAGGAGCATATCTCCACCTGCCGGCCACCTAGCCCTGCTGGCTACCTACCCCTTCTCGACACATAGATCCTTGTAGGTCACACACCGCACCGTCTGGCTACCTATCCCCTGCTCAAACCAGGTCCTCACTATCGCAATATTTCACACATATAATCTTCCTCAAGATTACATATTTACTTGTAGGAGTAAACATGTATTCCCTCGTACATTATATTGTACAATGTCCCACACTGACTGGCTTCCGCCCTCCTGGGCTGAGATATGCTGACCTCTGAAAATATTATATGAATACTGGAACACTTGACGATATATTGGACTTGTACCCAAGATTGTCTATATATTGCATCAGTTATATCATATATGTGATGTAACTATAACACGAGCTTGTAAAACGCATCTTAATCACCCTCTGTGGTAAAATGCTTAATAACACACTAGTTTCTATAGCAGCTATCTTACCCGGTCAAAGTAGGAGAGACATAAGTTATGTTATATATACATATACATATATATATATATGTTATATATATATATGATATAAAGTATAATAATAGATATAAATATCCGAAAAGTAAGATTAATAATTTAACACGAATTTTCTCAATTTTCCTTATGTTTTTTTTACTGATGACGGTAAATTAAAAATCAATTCTCCAAAATTCATTCTTTATTTCTAGTCTGACGCGACACTTGAGCGCGTTTCGTAAAACTTATTACATTTTCAAAGACTTTTAGTTTATCTACACAACTTATGCTTTATGAAAAAACATTGGCTCTTATACCTGCATTTGGGTGAGGTGATGTAATACATTAGTGGGGTGAAACACAGAACATGGAAAACGGGGTATAGATTTGTAGAAGTAGAAGTCGGGTCCCAATAGAACTGCAGAAGGCCTATTGGCCCATATTTCTTGATGTTTCTATATTGGAGCGGAGTCTTGAAGTGGGTAGAATATAGTTGTACGTTAATTGGCTGTTGTGTTGATTGCTGGTGTTTGATTCCAGCAATTAACGTACAACTATATTCTACCCACTTCAAGACTTCGCTCCAATATAGAAACATCAAGAAATATGGGCCAATAGGCCTTCTGCAGTTCTATTGGGACCCGACTTCTACTTCTACAAATCTATACCCCGTTTTCCATGTTCTGTGTTCACCCCACTAATGTATTACATCACCTCACTCAAATGCAGGTATAAGAGCCAATGTTTGTTTCATAAAGCATAAGTTGTGTAGATAAACTAAAGTCTTTGAAAATGTAATAAGTTTTACGAAACGCGTCAGACTAGAAATAAAGAATGAATTTTGGAGAATTGATTTTTAATTTACCGTCATCAGTAAAAAGAAACATAAGGAAAATTGAGAAAATTCGTGTTAGAATTATTAATCTTACTTTTTCGGTCATATTAATAACATATGTCTACAGGAAAGACTGCTACCAAAATATACAAATATATATATATATTATATATATATATATATATATATATATATATATATATATATATATATATATATATATATATATATATATATATATATATATTGTGACGATAAACTCTTTCAAGAGAGATTGAGCCTGCTCTTCCTTCAGTAGTCACGTCTCCTGCTACATTCAAGATACGATCAGCAGTAGCAAAACGTTTGTCAAGGCAGCACACACCCCTGCATACCCCCACTCCTGCACCCCCCACACTCCTCACCGTCGGCTCGTCGCCTGTACTTCAATTAGCCAACTACAAGTGTCGGCCTGCCTGCATTCTGATTGGCTGGTCGAGACCACACCACTCCAGCTCTGAACCACTACCGCACCTCGCCGAATCAACGTCGGGGTCGGCCAGCAGTTTCCTCCTCAGAATATCTTGTGCTCTTGGCTGTGAACATCTAATGATATACCTCGTGTATCAAGTAGCGGTTCTTAGCTTGCGCTAATATTCCCAGCACCATTTATATTACTTTATTATATTTTTGTACTATTGTAAAGTAAACGTCTCTTATTCATTTTTATGTTGCAGTTTTTTCACTTGTTATATTTGCACTTTGCCAAGCCAAGGAATTGTCTTTATTTAAATTTGTTTTCTAGAGTAATTAAAATTTCATTGTTTATACTTTGTGTTTGTGAGTCTTCCCCTACCTTACCACAGACTATCAGGCAAGCAGTCTTTTTTTTCTGTGTATGTGACCAGGCATTGACATCTGCCATTGGAAGACTGCCGAACACCATACTCCAACACTTTACCGTCACATATACTTGGGGGGCCTGTCCAAGGAGCTTCACTCAGGTATTAGTAATTTGTGGTAAGCGTACTTGGCTTTAATACCCTTGCTTTTCACAATTTTCAATAATCAATATTCTTATTCATATGGTGTGTGTGTATTGTGCATCCGGGAGTAGCATATGGTGAGTGAGAGACAACTTTGGATTACGTGGTGACTGTAGGCCTCAGTCATACTCTTAATTGGTCGTCTCTCCCTCCGTATTATTACCCGTGCTTACCACCTTTTGTCCCTAGGTTATTTCTCATATTCGGCAGATCATCATATAGGTACCCCTGGTGCTGTGGTCTGTCTCCGGGTCAATAGCACCTAATTTCTGAAATCCGACACTAGGAGGACAAAGAGGGCCATACTTTCTCTAGCACGGACTCTTATTGAAGAGTTGGGACCTCACCAATAGCTCTCGTCACCAGTTGACACTCACACCCCTACACGTCGGTCAGAAATGATGATATTTACTTAGGTAGGGAATTAGCTTTCTTTTTTCAGAGCACAAAGTTCGCTAATTCTGTAAGTATTATTTCATTTCAGTGGGGAAAAACTTGCTTATGTTCTATAGAGACTCGGCAAGGTATGCCTACATTCTTGGACTACCTAATTCACTTTTGGAACCATTAAATGTTTCATTTGTTTTAGAAACTCAGTTTCACTAATTGGTAGAATTTTCTTGCCTTTATCCTCCCACAGTGAGTACCGGGTACAAGATTTCTGCGACCTTAATCATTACCATCTTGAATTAACTTTAATTGTAACAATCCCACAGGATAGGTACCAGTTCTGACATTCACCATATCACCACAGTATATTCGTGTCACATTTTTTGCTAAATTTTCACCATGTTTCGTATTCAAACTTTCCGTTCAGATCCAGCAGGTGAAATAGAGAACTTACGTCATGCCAAGAGGATCGAATTGATAACTCTTGCACATGAGTATCACCTAGATGTTCCCCATGGAGCCAACAAGCATGAAGTACAAGTACATAACATACTCTTGGATCACTTTTTGGATGAAGGATTATAGACTCTGACACTCACGAACATTACACTATTTCAGATAAGCATGATCTGACGGCAATGAAACTCAAAATCGAGCTCGCAAAGCTCGAGAAGGAGCAACAGCAAGCAACTCTACAGCAGCAGCAAGCAGCCATACAGCAACAACAGGAAGCAGCTGCAATCAGGGAGCGTGAGGCTGCCATCAGGAAGGAAGAGCAGGAACGTGAGGC